>SJYV01050321.1:1578099-1601970 GCA_006410875.1 Neotragus pygmaeus
TTGTGTTAACATCTTCCACCCCTCCCAACTGCCAAGAAATTGGCTTCCATGAGACTGGTCCCCAGGGCCAAAAATGTTGGGGACCACTACTCTAAAGTGGGAAAGAGAGAGGAACCCTGCTCTGCTCCCTGGGTTGTCCGACTTCCTTTCTATTTGTGAGCTCCCACCTTTGGCTTCTGCCTTGTGATTGCTGACTCTCTTGGGAAGGGTTCTGAACCCAAGTTACAGTGCATCCATCAGCCGGGCTGAGGCCAGAGATGCTGGACCAAAAGGAGCGGCATCACCCCATGTGGCCTCAGCCACCCTGGGAGGAGCCAGCCACGACCTGCCCACCCTCCTGGCCCCAGGCCATAAAAGGTCCCTGCCACACGCGGGGTTATATGTACACGTTGCTCTTTGAACTCTGTCGTGGGGGAAGTCACCACCTACTCAGTCCTGGGAACACAGGCAGTCCAGCAAGGATGGCTTAGAGGAGATGCTCGGTCCTCTCCTGGCCGTGGGGCTGGGCTGAGCTGGGCTAGGAGGCAGCAATGAACTTGATTGGCTCTTGTGAGCTACTCACACGCTCAGTGGTGGGGAGTCCCTTGCACCAGTGCTTTTAAAGAGGCTTTGACAGACCCCAGAAGGGTTCTTCCGAAGCCGGGGTGTGGGCTCGGTGGGACCGAGAGGGCCCTGCCTGTTTCTCAGACTGGAACTCGGGGGCTGAAGGAGCAGTCTCCAGCCGAGCTGGACCAGCCCCTTCTCTCCTGACTCCTTCTCACACAGCGTTTTGTTCTTTTCTCAAAACTTAAATTCGCCTTCTGTGCTTAAAACCTGGCAGGGGTGTGCCCCTATTGGATATAGAATAATTTGGATTTTCTGTCCCGGCCAGGCGCATAGAGCTCAGCATGATGGTGACGGTCCTGCCCCCCACTCCACCCCCCCATCTTTGTATATACTTGCCAGCCCCCACCTTGTTCCTCAGCAAGTTGAGCGCACCCTTCCCCCGCCGCTGCCTCTTCCTGGGTGGTCTCTCCTCTGAGAGGCCCCCTCTACCAGCCGTCCCTTCTACCAGCAGATTTTTTTCCTTCTTCTTCCCTATCAGGGCACCTTGTTTCTTTCCCTTTATGGTCCTCACCATGGTTTATAATTGAAACTGTTCGTTTATTAGTAGTGTGTTTTTCCCGGCTGCCTTTCCCTCAAGGAGTTCTTAAGAGCCTAGAAGGCCAGAGCCGGCATACTGTCCTGTTTTTATCCTTGAATCCCCTGGCCTGGCAAGGCCCTGCTCCTGGGGAGGGATCCCTGTAGCCCTCTGGGGAACTTGGTGCACAAGCACCAGTGAGACCTCCACGCTGCAGAGGGCGGACGCTTCGTGTCATCTCACCACGGAAGGGGCCCACTGCTTTTCCTATACTCGGTTCGTCCCCCGTCAGCACTGTGAAGTGGATGATGGTTGAAGATCCATTTCACAACTGATAATAAGCGTTCACCACTGAAGACTGAAGGAATGAGTCGCATTTCCATCAGTGATGTTGACTGTCTTAGGTGTCTTTGCATCATTTTTAAGCGTAAATCAGGTCTGTTTACCTTCGTTGTAAGTTTCGGGACTTTTCCTCCTTCATCATTAATCTCAGCCTCTTGCCATGTTCTATTTCCCACACTGTCTCTGCCTCTGTATCAAAGCACAGAGTTCACTTCCCTCTCACCCCTCTGCACCAAGTGGGGAAGCCTTTGCGCAGACTCTTATCAGATGATTTGCTTGGGTAGCCTTGGAGCAGGATGTGGCTTTATGGCTTAACTGATAGAGCGCTTCTGGAAATAGAAGACATGGTAATTAATCAGTTTAAAATAAATAAGCACACAATAGGCCAGTGTTTTAAGAAGATGAGGGACTTCCCCAGCAGTCCAGTGGTTAAGACTCCACCCTTCCAATTCAGGGGGTGGGCGTGGGTCTGATCCCTGGTTGGGAAACTTAGGTCCCCTGTCCAGTGTTGCCAAAAAAAAAAAGCTCAGATGTCCTCATCTTTCAGATCACTCCAGTCTTCCAACTGCCTGTCTCATTTTTTTTTAAACCTCTCTTCCCAGATTATCCAGGGAAGTACTCTGAGGAAGAGAGCAAGAGCTCGACCTCAGGCGTCACGGGAGACCTCGGGGACGACCTGCAAGAGGCGCGGGCTCCCACCATTGCTCAGCTGCTCCAGGAGAAAACGCTCTATTCATTCTCCGAGTGGCCGAAGGTACCTCCCGGAGCTTGCATGCTCCACCCAGAGCATCCTCAGCTTTTGAATCCTTTACGTTAAACCTTTTCGAATCTTTCTGAATCACCAACTCAGACAAATGTTTAATCTCTTTAAAAGATACTAGTTACATGACTTTAATGGTATCAGGACCATAACTAGACCATAAGACCAAAGCGTTCAGTACATCTTCGTATTTACGGTACTGTGGCTTTTCATCTTCATTGTCCAGACTACACCGTTTCTTTTAAGACTAGAAAAGTGAGTCTCTGTGTACGCCCTTTTCTAATCAACTCCTTCTGGTTAGAAGACATGCGGCTTGATTTCAAGGGACTCTGTAAACTTGGATAACTTAGTACTTCCTCCTCAGAGCTTGCATCCTTTTTTATAGGATCGCGTGATAATCAACCGCCTGGATAACATCTGTCACGTGGTGTTAAAGGGGAAGTGGCCCTCCAGCCAGCAGTATGAGCCCTCGGGCACGCTGCCCACCCCCGTGTTAACCAGCAGCGCTGGTCCCCGAAGCGGCTTCTCGGAGCCAGAGGCGTCAGAGCACAGCTTCAGCAATGGTGCAGCGTTGGTGGCCCAGATGCAGAAGGTGAGGCCCTAAGAACGCTGTGGCTGACCTTGAAACAAAGGAGGAGGACACTTTGCACTTCTTGATTGAGTGATTCATTCGAGTCTTGGAGCAGGAAACTGCGTGATGAAAATGGGTTTGCAGCTCAGTGGGAGTGGTGTGCTGGTTCGTGGGAGATGGGGGTGGGGAGCTGGCATACCTCTGGGGTGGAGAGGCAGATGGGCACTTGAGGACGAGGTAAGTTCTCAGCCAGCTTAGTGGCAGGAGTGGATCCAAAGAAATGGAGGGAGTTGGCAGGCATGGCTTGATGACAGACGACTATCTGAGGAAAGGAAGGGGTGAATACTTGAGGACTGGGAACGGTAGCAGCCAATAGAAATGAGGGAAGTCAGACACTTCCCTGCTGGTCCAGCAGTTAAGAATCTGCCTTACAAAGCAGAGGATTCAGGTTTGATCCCTCACGAGGGCATTAAGAGCCCACGTACTGCGTTAAGCCCATGTGCATGGAGAGCCCATGCGCCACAAAAAAAGATCCTGAGAGCCACAGCTAAGACCCAGCGCAGCCAAATAAATGCATTATTTTTAAAAAAGAAATGAGGGAAGTCAACAGAGAAGTTTTATTTGAGGTTTGTAAATGCAAATGAAAACTCAAGGGCTCAAGTTTAAGGTAGGTAGTTAGCTCACTAGCTCTCAGCTGCACATTGGACTCCACTGGGGACCTTGAGAAGCTCCAGGTTCTGGTTGGATTGGTCCAGGGTGTAAACTTGGTATTGGCTTTTTTTTTTTTAAACTTCCTAGTTGACTCTGATGTGCAGCTAAGGTAGAGATTCCCTAAACTATGATCTTGGCAATTGCAAGTGTAGTTCATGGACTGGGAGCTTTTGCAACACCTGGGAACTTGTTAGAAGTGTAGAACCCCAGGCCCACTGAAGTGGAATCTGCATTTTAACAAGCTATCCAGGTGAGTAGGTACTGAAGTTTGAGAAGGCTTGTGTTAAAAGAAGTTCCAAGAAGGTGATTACTAGTCCTCAGGAAATCGGGGCCGAGACAGCACCGGCATTGAGCCACAGAGGTGGTGTTCAAACCTCTCTTGCCACATCTGTGTGTTTGCAGGAGAGCTTCTTGGCTCCGGTTTTCACAAAGGATGAACAGAAGCACAGGCATCCTTACGACTTTGAGGCAGAGAGGGACGTGAAGACTCGGAGCCTGGAGCAGTTCTCAGCCACCCACGGGCACCCCCCCATCGTCCTCAATGGCTGGCATGGAGAGTCAGCCATAGACCTCTCCTGCCCGTCGGAGGGGTCCCCAGGGGCCACGTCCCCTTTCCCAGTGAGCACCAGCACCCCCAAGATGGGGGCTATTGGTTCACTGCAAGGAGCCCTTGGCATGGACTTGTCGGGGATCCTGCAAGCTGGCCTGATCCACCCAGTGACCGGACAGATCGTCAATGGAAGCCTCAGGAGAGATGACGCTGCCTCCAGGAGGCGGAGAGGAAGGCGGAAACATGTTGACGGAGGGGTGGACCTCATCTTCCTGAAAGAGCAGACCCTGCAGGCGGGCATCTTGGTGGGTATTTGAGGCCATGAAGTGCACATTTGACATCTGTACGCTGAGCAGCAGACCCTTCTTCTTCAGACACAACAGTTTTTGATTTATGGATCTTTGTTGGAGAAGGAAATGGCAACCCAATCCGGTGTTCTTGCCTAGAGAATCCCAGGCACAGAGGAGCCTGGTGGGCTGCCGTCTATGGGGTCGCACAGAGCTGGACACGACTGAAGCGACTTAGCAGCAGCAGCAGCCCCTGTTTCAGTTGTCTGGCTTGAAACAACTCTTGCCATCAGTTGTCCTCAGTCTTTTCTAGAAATAGATATTAGTCCACCGAGGGCCCCTAACCTGCCTACATCCCTGGAGACACGAGCCGGGAGGTCTCACCATGTCACAGAGAAACAGCCCAGCCTCCAGGGCCTCGGAACCCCTGGGGATCAAACGAATGAAGCAGTAGGGCTGGGTCTGCAGCAGCAGCAGGCTTTCCAGGAGCAGGGACTTGGGGGTCAGGAGGTCCTGAACATCAGTCCTGGCGCAGCTGCTGCTTGACCTACTGGGCGACCTTGGGCTCATTATCGAGCCCTGCTCTACTCCTCTGTAAACTGGGGGCCGCAGCTTCTGCCTCTGAGGGTCACTGTGAAGCTTTGCTAAGGTCACACTAAGTTGTTCTCAGCTCAGAAATCCTTGTCTGAAACGGAAGAGGGCAGACCCTGCACACATGCCCGAGATCCCCTCTGACTCCGCTTACTGTGTCAGACCACCGACTTCTCTCTTTGCATTTTGATTTTTCCCATTTGTTGAATTTCAGGCTCTGAAACAGGAACCAACATTTCTTGCTTTCTTAACTACTTTAAAAGGAATAATAGTGAAGAGTATTGAGTGCCTCTGGCAGGCACTGCATTGAAGGTTTTACATGATGGCCCTGTATGATGTTCACAGCAACATTGTGAAGGTGTGGTTATTGCTCCGGTTTGGGAAAGGAGCAAACTGATACTTACAAGCGTTAAATGATTTGCCCAAGATTATCCAGGTAGTAAATGGCAAACCAGGGAACTAAACCAGTGACTTGGTCCTCTGCCGCCAGGGAGCTCTGCTGCATTGTTAGGTAGATGTCTCCCTCTTTGATTTTCTATAGAATTTGGGAAGCTGAAATGGCAGGTTCTTTCCCTTCCCAGTTCTTCAACGCCTTTAGGAAGGTTGTCTGGTTTTTCAGTGACGCAAAGCCGTAGTTTTCCTGTCATCATAGAATTCCAGTGGAGTAAGTGAAGTATTTTTTTCTTGGCTTCAGAGCGTTTTGAAGATCTTATGCAGACATTTAGCACTGATATACGTTATTCAATTTAGTCGCTCAGTCGTATCCGACTGTTTGCGACCCCATGAATTGCAGCACACCAGGCCTCCCTGTCCATCACCAACTCCCAGAGTTTACCTAGATTCGTGTCCATCGAGTCAGTGATGGCATCCAGCCATCTCATCCTCTGTCATCCCCTTCTCCTGCCCCCAATCCCTCCCAGCATCAGGGTCTTTTCCAGTGAGTCAACTCTTCACATGAGGTGGCCAAAGTACTGAAAGGAGTTTCAGCTTCAGCATCAGTCCTTCCAATGAACACCCAGGACTGCTCTCCTTTAGGAAGGATTGGTTGGATCTCCTTGCAGTCCAAGGGATTCTCAAGAGTCTTCTCCAGCACCACAGTTGTAGACCCCATATAGGCACTGGGGACACAGGGGCGAGTATATGTGCAGAGGGAGAACCAGGTGAGTTGATGGCAGGGTGGCAGTCTCTGTTACGTGAAAACCTGTGACAAGTGTCATGGGGACAGTCCATGCTGGTGACAGAGATGGCAGGAGGGAGCCTGAGCAGGTACGATGGCGCAGAGGTCACCGCAGAGACGGGGGAGGAGAGCAGTTGGCTAGAGGGGTCCCCCGCCATGTCAGGAACTTGTGGCGGGGATCGGCGGTCAGGCGTGGGCGGTCCTGTTCTGGTGGGAAGAGTCCTTTAAGAAACAAGTTTTTATTCTGTCGTGGTGAAGGGCATGTACTCGTCTTCCCTCCATCCAGGAAGTCCACGAAGACCCAGGACAGGCCCCCCTGAGCACCCCACACCCTCCCGAAGGGCCGGTGCCCGCCACATCGACCCCGGAGCCAACCCCAGCCACCAGCAGCCCGGCTGAGAAAGCCATTCCCAGCAAGAGCCTGCTGGACTGGCTGCGGCAGCAGGCCGACTGCTCCCTCGAGATCCCGGGCTTCGGCGCGGTGAGTGCCTGTCCCCTCTGACACGGAGACGCAGAGGGGGCCCAGAAGAACTGGGGACCAAGGGAAATCTGTGTCCTCCGAGAACTTCATTGGAAAGTGGGGGCGGGGGAGTTTAAATTCTGGTTACGTCTTCTGGTAACAAATCCCAGCCCATGTCAGAATGCCAGGCCAGAAGGTCGACGTGTGTGACCTCTTAGCAGGACAGCGAGCCTCCGCTTGCCCCTCCCTTCCCCACGAGTCATCACATTTGTGAGCTCACATGGCACTCTTTAGGTTGCATAAGCGCTGCTCCCCTTCACAGAAATGCTCCCGTGCATTCAAGTCACCGCGTCTCCACTCTGAGGTGACAGGTTAGTTTCAGTCCCTGCCCAGGGGCTGCTCATAGAGTCCTCTGCCTCCTCTGCCCTCGGTCCTTCAGAGCAGGGGTCCAGAGGAAAGGGCGCCCCAGCACTGACACCCCACCACCACCCCTGCTGTCCTGGCTACCTTTCGTTAGTAGGGGGAGGCACTCGAAAGCTCCCAAGGAAGGAGGAGGATGCATTCATAGACACACACCCTCCAGAGACACACAGCCTGCCAGGGGCAGCGAAGAGAGAACTTGAGAAAACGGTCTGGGGAGGCAAGGGCGGGGGTGAAGCAGTGCCCTGGGAACCTGGAGGGCCAGCGAGCCCCCCACAGGAGGCTCACCTTGCAGCTTAACTGCAGGAACACTGTGACTTGGAGGAGAGCACCTCGGTGGGGGCCCCGCGGCTGTGCCCTGCAGCCCTGACCCGGCAGGTCCTGTGCAGAGGGCTGCGAGAGAGGAAACAGCACAGCATCTGAGCAGCACCACCCGCATCAGGAGACCCTGTGGCCAGAACGTTCTGTGACGTTGGTTTCCATTTACCTCCTAGAATTTTTCAGACAAACCAAAGCAGAGGAGGCCACGCTGTAAGGAACCTGGAACATTAGACGTCACCTCCCTGAGCGGGGAAGAGAGGGCTCCTGCTGTCCCCAAGGAGCCCGGCCTGAGGGTAAGGAACAGGACATCCGGGTGGAGCCCGGAATCACACACCCGGAGAGGACGCTCCACCCGGGAAGGGGCAGCCAGGCGGCCTTAGCAGGAGGACCAGGGTCCGCCCAGGGGCTTGATGTGCAGGGACAGGTGGTGTTGGGGTGTTCTCACCAGCAGCATGTCCTCCATGATCGTTTGTTTTCAACCTTTCCCTCCAAAACTTTGGGGTTAAGTTTTACACTGAAACAACTCCCAAGGCTCGATCCCCCCGTTTTGGAGAGTTCAAGGAAAATACCTTTTAAGTCTTATCAGGAGTCTTATCCAGTGTTTTAACAAAACTTCTTTATTGAAAATTTTCATTTTCCAGCCTTAAGTTTTTCCGGCTACCATTTAAGACACCNCTCCCCTCCCTGCCAGTTAGGGTCCACCATGCATCTCACTCTGGGTGTCTTGGTCTTTTATTTTTTGTAAGTGTCATTTGTATAACTCTAAACGCCCATGATAGTAGCTTCAGACTGGAAACAGCAAAATAAAATAACGCAAGTCTGCAGCCCCGAGGCTGTATGTGTGTGTGTGTGTGTGTGTGTGTGTGTGTGTGTGTGCGCGCGTGTGCGCGCGCGCGCGCGCGCCAGCGCGGGGACGCTGGGATGAAGGCAGACGGGAGGGGTGGGCCCGAGAACCTGACTACTTCACGTTCAGGCGTTAGAGGTCAAGCCCACACAAACCAGCACACTTGGGTAGGTGTGCCTTGATTAGAGCGTGGAGGGCTGGGCTGTCCCCTTTCCATACTGAAGAGGCCTCCAGGGCGTCCATCCACACCCCCAGACCGCAGGCTCCCACGGTGGTGGGGACCGACCCCGAGAGGAGCCAGCTGGGTGGACTAGGCTTGCGGTCCTGGGTGGGTTCCTGAATCAGAAGACGCCTGCGCCGAGCTTGCGGAGGGACAGAGCCACTTCTCTGACTGGCAGATGAGAAGCCCAGGAAGTTTCTGGCCTCGAAGGCTCACCTGGGTCCCGAGTCCACCCTGCCCTTCTTGGTCCCTAGGCGACCACGTGGCCAGCCCTGCGGGGACCTCCAGAGAGACAGGCGCTGGGCGGGCCCTCCTGTGCAGTCCCTCGTTTTACCCAGAGCTTGCCTGTTCCCATCTTACAGAGGGGCAGACTGAGGCTCAGAGCCGCAAGGCACAGCCTCAGGGGTGGAATGGGTGCCCCGCGCGTGCCCACAGGCAGGCGGCGGCTGAAGACCGAGTTGGCCTGCGGCCGTCTCGCGGGGGTAGAGGGGGCCTGAGCGGTCATCGGAAGCACTGATTGGCTGCCGATGACGAAACTGGGATGCCTGCGCTGTGATTGGTGGTCCCTGGGGGCGGGAGTCTCGAGATTGACAAGGACAGATGGCGGCCACAAAGGGATGGTGAGCTCCCAGCGGGGTCCTGGACATCAACCCCCACCGCTGTTAAAGCCAGGCTGGAAGCCAGAAAAGTCTCAGTGACGTGGAAGGAACAGATGAGGATTCCAGAGCCAAGCTCTTACAGACCGTTGGGGGCGGGGGTCCCCAGTTGGGCAGTGGAGCGAGGTGGAGGTGTTCCCCGCGGTGCCCGAGGAGAGGGTTACCCAGGAGGGGAATGACCTGTCCTGGAGCGACTCCAGGGACCCCTACCTGCATCCTCTGAGCCAGGCCTAGGGGCTGGTTCTAAATTCCACACATTCTGCAAAAATGAACACCGGATGCGCGCGTTCCGGGGGCTGTTCCCCTCTCCCCCATCTTCTCTGCAAACGAGGTGCAAAGTCTGGTGGCAGAGGCGGTCACACCCAGGGAGGAGGGGGGCCTAACCCAGTACCTGGGACGGGAAGAGCGGCCAGGCCAGGGGACCATGGCGGACGCCAAGGTCAGGAGTTCTGGCTGAGACCTGGCTGGGTCCTGAGGAGGAGTGGATCTGCTCGAGTGAGGCCGCTGTCTCCAGGCCCCGTGGAGGCAATAGGATGCTATGGGAAGGAGGCAGACACTCCCGTGGCGCACAGGAGCACCATGGGGACCTCCAGATTCACTCCTGCACACCGGGGCTACCCATGTGCTGACCGGAAAGTGTNGGGGTTGCAAAGAGTCAGACATGACTGAGCGACTGAACTGAACTGAACTGAAACCAACTCTGTCTTCATTTGTACTTCGGTCTTCATAGTCTGCTGTGCTCATTTTTCTGGACACACTTGCCTAGATGGTCTAGACATTTAGGAACATGAGTCTGAAGTCTGGTGACTGATTCCTTTCTTCTATGTGATACTATCCTTCCATCAGCACTCAGTTCCAGGAAGACCATGTACATTATTTGACAAAGACAAAGTAAACTAGGATGGTGTTACATGCACACATTTTTATTTGTTTTTATTTATTTGTATTCCAAGAAATATCCTGGCTGGTGCTTTTGGCAGCTGGCAGGACCCTGACAGAGCCAGCAGAGTCCTTTGAAGTATGGGGCCCGTGATTCTGCTTTGGAAGTTGAAGAAGTGAGGGCAAAGGGACTAGATCCTTGCCTTTCAGGGTTATGAGTCCCTGACTCTGAGTCAAATATTGGGGAAAGCTGACAGGTTAAAGAAATCGAGATACTTTTAAAGGGCCAGACATCCTTCCCCTCTTATATCTGGGATAAACATCCCTCAGTCTCAAGCTCAAAGAAATGCTTCTTCACCTTAACTTAAAATCACACAACTGGTGGGTGATGGAAGTGCACTTCACTCTGTGCTCGGAGATCCAGGATACAAAATTTCTGTCTTTTTAAAAAAAAATTTTTGTTAGAGCATAGTTGATTTACAACATTGTATTAGCTTCTGCGGTCAGCAAAGTGAATCAATTATACACAGACACACAGACAAACACACACACACACACACACACACATATATATCCACTCTTTTTTAGATTCTTTTCCCATATAGGATCATTACAGAGTCTTGAATAGAGTTACCTCTTCTATCCAGTAGGTACTTATTAGCTATCTGTTTTATGCATAGCAGTGTGTATACATCAACCCCAGCCTCCCAATTTATTCTCCCCCCCTTCCCGCTTGGTAACTGTAAATTTGTTTTCTACATTTGTGACTCTATTTCTCCTTTGTAAATAAGTTCATTTGTATCTTTTTTTTTATGATTCCACATAAAAGTAATACCATGATATTTGTCTTCATCTGACTCACTTTATTCAGTATGACAATCTCCGGGTCCATCCATGTTGCTGCAAATGAAATTTCTGTCCTTTTTTTTTTTTATAAGTAAGAAGACTAGAAACTGTTTAGAGCCTTTCTTGAGTTTTATCCAGATGTCATTCTGGTGTGTGGATTGTTCAGTACACTTCCTTTATCCCCCAACCCCACCACACATTGTAATTTTATCTTCACAGAGGGCACAGCAGTATCAGTGAGACAAAGTTCATCTTATTTTTGCCAACCTTAATAAGAGACAAATAAAGGGTAGTAAAGGTACATCCAGCAAACTTGATCTTTTAAAAACCTAAACTTTCACTTCAATAGCGAATTTTTAAAACCAACTCATTTTGGGAAGCTTTTGAAATGTTGCACTTATTTGAAGATCATAGGAAATTGAATTAAGAGGCTCTTTGACCCTCTGTTAACTGGGACATAGACCAGGGCTCACTGGCTGCTGACTTGTGTTGGCAAAGTAATCTGAGCAATTCATCCACAACCTGCCTTCTGATCTGTAACATCGAGGTAAGAACTCATGATTGCTTTAGTTTCATTGATTGGGTGCTCAAGAGATTGTAGGAACTAGAATGTAGTGATAGTGCAGACACAGTTCAATGCCCAGTCCACAGGATTGTTAAAAAGGAATCCTCCGAAAGTGCAAACCTAATCAATACCCCAATACCCATTCCCCACCTTAACACCGTTTGGTAACTTCCTTTTCCCATAACACCACCAAATGTCTCATTCTGACATGTAAGCTGACCACTATCTAGTCCATCTTCAAACCGTTGCTTACCCTTCCTACCACACAGATCAGCATTTGCCCCCTTAAATGCTGTTCCTTTGCACATATAGACTTTCCATATGGAACTTCTTCCTCCTACTGTCTCCACTTGCCTCCCTCTCTGCCTGAGACACATTAGGGATTTCTCCCACCATTATAGCACCTTCCACAGGGCACTCATCGCACTATACTGTGATCAGCAGTTTTCTTATGCACACCACGGTTATTTCAAGAGCTCTTTGAGAGCAGAGCTTATCTCCTGCTCAATTTTATATTCCCATATTTACCTTGGCATGCAGTAAAACAGTAAATGAAAACCCAGTATTTGTGCTTTAAGAAGAAATTGGGACAAAATATGCCACTAGACTTACTTGTCACTATCTCACAATGTCTTAATCTCAGTTTTGAAGGCTGAGTAACCTATATGCCATGCAGAAACACATATACATTTACTTCAAGCGTATTTTGTGACTCTTGAAATTTGTAAGCCAGCATTTGTGGTTCAGTTTAGGTACAAACTGAATTCCCAAGGGCTGAACTGTGACAAGGATGAAGGTGAATGATAAAGAAGGGCAGAGGAATACAGACTCTAATGGTAGTATGTAAAATTCAAAAAGTTTCAGCTGGTGAAATGACTGGGGAAGTCTGATATCCAAGTCCAGGGAACCAGTTCAATGCCAGGACCAACATGTTAGTGAATCATAAAAGCAGACACAATGCTTATTGAGAAAATGCCAAGACAGAAACTTTCCAGGTAGAGAGAAACTTATAAACTGTAGACATTTTCAAAAAGTGGTAGATGGTTGGGGCATACTTCTCACATCCAGAAAACCGTTTATTTATTTTCCCTGAAAAGCAATTCCCTCTTCAGGTTTTACTTTGACTTTCAGCATACTATTGTCTCCTAGTCACCTCAGCATATAAAACATGCAGACTTTGGAGCTTTTTATACTCTTTTATTTCCAATCATTAATTATAATAAAAAGCATAATTGTAAGAATTAGGTTTGTTTATTAAGCTATTGCCTTTGAATATAAAGGCTATAAAAAACATATCTGAGATGCAATAACTTCATCAAGGAACTTCATCTAAAAATTCATGAGCACTTCTCTAAGAATTCTACTAAAGCATGAACTTAATTCAAACAAAAGATAACCAGGGAAACTTCAACATATAATTCTTGGTAGTGTGTGTATGTGTGTGTGTGTTGTATAGTACTCACATACTACAGTACTAATACTATAGAGATAGGAGTAAAATATCATGGAGATATGAGAGAAATGGTAGTATGTAAATGTTAACCGTTTTTGAAAAAGATGAAAGAGTATGACTAAAAACTGGGAATAACATGATTGACTGTTAAATATATGTATGTATTTACCAAGTGAGAGTCAAAGCCTATCACTGGAAAATAAATTTCTTGTTGTTTAGCCACTAATCGTGTCTGACTCTTTGCCTCCCCGTCGACTGGAGCCTACCAGGCTCCTCTGTCCATGGGATTCTCCAGGCAATAATACTGGGGTGGGCTGGCACTTCCTTCTCTAGGAGCTCTTTCCAACTCAGGGATCAAACCCGTGTCTCTCGTCTCCTTCATCGGCAGGTGGATTCTTTAGCACTGAGTCACCTAGGAAGCCCACAGCCTGATTTGAGTCATTCATATGCCATGAAAACTATCTTTTTTCTTCAGGACCAGCAGTCATAGCAGGCTTAAGTTATCCTAGAATGCACATCTTTGGATTGGTAAAATTCAATGCCCATGTTTAACTGATCAGACACCTTGTTCACATTTGTAAGATGTGTGGAATAATAATTATTGGTTGCTGTAGAATGAAGACAATTTATTATTAAATACTTTGTGTAGTTCATTGCACTCAATAAGTGTTATTATTATTTTATTGTTGTTACTTCTGTTGCTATTATTGTTTTTGTCTAGCATTAACCTCCAAGGTTAGCTTGAAAATACAATCTAATTTTCTATTAATAACCCATTACAGATCAGTCATGTAAGAATTTATTTAAACCTGTTTAGGAATGATAATTCCTGTTTCACTTCTTAAAGTAATGAGTTTCATAAACTTTATTGCCTGCTGTGTAACATGGCATTGCCTTTAAATTGTTTTAACTTAGCTTTTCCAAGCCTCAATAGATTCCTCACAACTTTAAAACGAAACAGTATTTCGTTCATAAGTCTGTTTTGATCTGACTCACACCCTGAAATTTGGATAGATGCCAATCACAGCCTTTCACACTCATGATTATTCTAGACCCAATAATTTATTTTATTGTTTTTAAATTTGATATTAAACCTAGTACTAACTTTATAAGTCTAACAAAGGAAAAATTTCATTCAAGGATAGAAACTTCTCTTTGGTCTTATCACTTATAGTCTGTGCTACCCTCGCCCTTAGCTTGGAGTTCTGAATGTCCAGATGATTTTGATTAGAATCCAGTGGAAGACTTTGGAGAAATAATGCCTAGCATGGACCCAAACATTGATATGTTTTGAAAGATTGTTTTTATGTGCACCATTTTTTAAAGTCTTTATTGAATTTGTTACAATATTGCTTCTGTTTCATGTGTTGGTTTTTTGACAGTGAAGCATGTGGGATCTTTGCTTCCTGACCAGAGTTTGAACCTGCACTTCTTGCATTGGAAGGCAAAGTCTTAACCACTGAACCACCAGAGAATTCACCATACATGAAGAAGGATCCTCCCAAAGGATCCTCTCTCTCAAACCGAAGGAAATTTTCCTAGAATCTTTCTGTTCTATATGTACCTTTTTATTTTAACCTTATCATTGTCCCAAAGATTAGAACAGTAAGATCAATAATATGTATTTTCTGAGTACATTTTAGGGATTAGCATTGGTGCTAGCACTTTGTGAGAGACACAAAAGAGATGTGAGGTATGATTTATATCTTTGTGGACCAGTAATCTAAGGGTAACTAGATGGACATATAAAAAATAGAATACAAGACAGTATAGGTTACCTGTGCTATGCAAATCAGACAAAAATAAGCATAAGGAAGATACTGGTGTACTTTACTAGTATACTCAAAATCCATGGCAAGGGAAGATATCAAATAGGAGAAAAATATGTATAATTGTATATTATTTTATCAAATATATATGCATATGGAGCTTCGCTGATGGCTTAGCAGGTAAAGAATCCACCTGCAATGCAGGAGACGCAGGAGACACGAGTTTGATCCCTGGGTCAGGATGATCCCTGGAAGAGGTAAATGGCAACCCGCTCCAGTTTTCTTGCCTGAAAAATTCCATGGATAGAGGATCCTGGCAACCTACAGTCCAAAGGGTTACAAAGATACTATTTTATAATTTTTTATCTACTCAAATAGTTTAAAAATCAAATAGCTATCAACACTTTGCAGCTTAAAAAGCAATTTCCTGCTCCACCCACTCTCAGCATCAATCCCAGATGCAATCCATGTCCAATTCTTAGAGTTCTTTTTCTAATATGAGCCAAAATATTACAAAACAGTATTTAAATGTCTCTCATCTCTATTTGTTTCCATTTTAGACGGATTCAATCAACTTCCTCCATTGTAAAAGGGGGGTTTGCTTTCTTACAACTCTTGAAACACATATTTTCTCATAGACACATGTACTTTNATTTAAACCTGTTTAGGAATGATAATTCCTGTTTCACTTCTTAAAGTAATGAGTTTCATAAACTTTATTGCCTGCTGTGTAACATGGCATTGCCTTTAAATTGTTTTAACTTAGCTTTTCCAAGCCTCAATAGATTCCTCACAACTTTAAAACGAAACAGTATTTCGTTCATAAGTCTGTTTTGATCTGACTCACACCCTGAAATTTGGATAGATGCCAATCACAGCCTTTCACACTCATGATTATTCTAGACCCAATAATTTATTTTATTGTTTTTAAATTTGATATTAAACCTAGTACTAACTTTATAAGTCTAACAAAGGAAAAATTTCATTCAAGGATAGAAACTTCTCTTTGGTCTTATCACTTATAGTCTGTGCTACCCTCGCCCTTAGCTTGGAGTTCTGAATGTCCAGATGATTTTGATTAGAATCCAGTGGAAGACTTTGGAGAAATAATGCCTAGCATGGACCCAAACACTGATATGTTTTGAAAGATTGTTTTTATGTGCACCATTTTTTAAAGTCTTTATTGAATTTGTTACAATATTGCTTCTGTTTCATGTGTTGGTTTTTTGACAGTGAAGCATGTGGGATCTTTGCTTCCTGACCAGAGTTTGAACCTGCACTTCTTGCATTGGAAGGCAAAGTCTTAACCACTGAACCACCAGAGAATTCACCATACATGAAGAAGGATCCTCCCAAAGGATCCTCTCTCTCAAACCGAAGGAAATTTTCCTAGAATCTTTCTGTTCTATATGTACCTTTTTATTTTAACCTTATCATTGTCCCAAAGATTAGAACAGTAAGATCAATAATATGTATTTTCTGAGTACATTTTAGGGATTAGCATTGGTGCTAGCACTTTGTGAGAGACACAAAAGAGATGTGAGGTATGATTTATATCTTTGTGGACCAGTAATCTAAGGGTAACTAGATGGACATATAAAAAATAGAATACAAGACAGTGTAGGTTACCTGTGCTATGCAAATCAGACAAAAATAAGCATAAGGAAGATACTGGTGTACTTTACTAGTATACTCAAAATCCATGGCAAGGGAAGATATCAAATAGGAGAAAAATATGTATAATTGTATATTATTTTATCAAATATATATGCATATGGAGCTTCGCTGATGGCTTAGCAGGTAAAGAATCCACCTGCAATGCAGGAGACGCAGGAGACACGAGTTTGATCCCTGGGTCAGGATGATCCCTGGAAGAGGTAAATGGCAACCCGCTCCAGTTTTCTTGCCTGAAAAATTCCATGGATA
Source organism: Neotragus pygmaeus (assembly GCA_006410875.1). Classification (NCBI taxonomy): domain Eukaryota; kingdom Metazoa; phylum Chordata; class Mammalia; order Artiodactyla; family Bovidae; genus Neotragus; species Neotragus pygmaeus. The sequence continues at coordinate 1,594,568 of SJYV01050321.1, forward strand.
GAGGATCCTGGCAACCTACAGTCCAAAGGGTTACAAAGATACTATTTTATAATTTTTTATCTACTCAAATAGTTTAAAAATCAAATAGCTATCAACACTTTGCAGCTTAAAAAGCAATTTCCTGCTCCACCCACTCTCAGCATCAATCCCAGATGCAATCCATGTCCAATTCTTAGAGTTCTTTTTCTAATATGAGCCAAAATATTACAAAACAGTATTTAAATGTCTCTCATCTCTATTTGTTTCCATTTTAGACGGATTCAATCAACTTCCTCCATTGTAAAAGGGGGGTTTGCTTTCTTACAACTCTTGAAACACATATTTTCTCATAGACACATGTACTTTACTCATGCATACACACCACAATCTTCTCACATTTGGCCTGTGTGGTTATGCTACAATTTTTAGTTAAAAAATAATCTTTTAGGAACTTCTCTGGTGGTCCAGTGATTAACACTCCACCTTTCAATGCAAGGCATGCTGGTTTGATCTCTGGTCAGCAAACTAAGGTCTCACATGCTGTACAGTGCAGCAAAAAAAAAAAATTCTTTAAAAAATTAAAATTAAAAAGTAACTAACTTTTTATGACTGAGATAAATAATTTTGAATTTAACTTTCCTCCATTAAGTTTTGCAGCTTCCCTGATGGCTCAGACAATAAAGAGTCTGCCTTCACTGCAAGAAACCCAGGTTCAACCCCTGGAGAAGGAAGATACCCTGGAGAAGGAAATGGCAACACACTCCAGTATTCTTGCCTGGAGAATCCCATGGACAGAGGAGTCAGGCAGACTACAGTCAACGGGGTCGCAAAGAGTCAGATGCAGTTAGACTGAGCAAGTAACATATTCACTTTCCCTATGAGTTTAGGTGTGTATTTATTACATTTCCTTTACCATCTTTCTGTTTTCTTTGGGGCTGATAATTGAATCAATCCCTGATTCCTTCCCTTCCCCTCTCTCCATCCTCTTCTCCTCCTCCTCTCTCTCCTCCCCAATCCCTCTCCCTCCCTCTTCCTTTTCATTTTCTAAGAACCTAATAGTCATTTATAAATAAACATTCTTTTAGTAGTGTAAATATTGGGTCAGCCAAAAAGTCCATTTGGCTTTTTCCATAAGATATTATAGAAAACCCAAACAGACTTTTTGGTCAACCCAGTATCTTTTCAGAATTTCAGCTACTAAGCTGATCTGTCAGTTTTCATTTATTGGAGATGCCCCTCTGGATCCCCTTCCTCGTTGTGAGCTGGCCTGTTCCAGGCTTACTCTACATCAGCTGTCCTCAGACTTCCTTTGTCCTCACTAGGGAAAGCATTCCTTTCATTTCTTTTCTGTTTCTTGGATGTCATACCTTGAGTGTTCTTGTTTGTTTCTTCATTTTACTAAAGCATTTTCTTTAGCAGCCTTCTTAGAATATATACTTGGGAAGTAATTATTTGAATACTTGCACATCTAAAATTATCTTTATTTCTCTTTCATTCTTATTCATTGCTTATCTAGAGAGAATCTTGTGTTGGAAATTCTATTTCCTCAAAATGCTCAAAGCATTAATGCTTCTATTTTCTAATGTGGATGTTGACAAATATGTTTTTTGATCTTTTATATGTGACTTTATTTCTATCCAGAAATTTAAAAAATCTCCTCCCTAAGATTTTTGGAACTTGATGATAGTATTCTTGGATGTGTTTCCTTTATTTTTTCAGCCATTATCCTGAGTACATATTGAGTCCATGAATCAAGAACTTTTAGATCACATTTCTTCATATTTACTGATTTATTTTATGTTTCTTCCTCTGCTTTCTCTCTTCTGTCTGCTACTTCTATTAGTAGATATTGGAGATTTAAACTGGCTTAGCATTTCTCCTGTTTTCATACCCTTATTCTATTTTACTTCTCTTTTTCACTTTCTGGAATATTTCTTCCCCTTTAGTCTACAGCTCTGAATCGAATTCTTATATCTGCTCTCATCTTTAATTTGTAAGACTTTTTTGTTCTGGGAATCATCCTTTTCTAGCTCATTTCCTTCTTATCTCAAGAAATCAATAAGTTGAATCTTGTACCTATGAAGACTGCAAATTTTTTTTCAAGTTTCCTTCTGATCCTTGAATTGCTTTTCTCACCTTCAATTTCCCTTTTTAACATTTTTTGTTGTTGTTGTTTGATCTTTGTCTTTTATATGAAAAGTGCTCCTCAAGTACCTGGTACTTCTTAGCAGATGGTTAACATTTAAAAAGTGAGTGAGCTCACTGGATTCTATGCCTTACAAGGACTTCTTAGTTGGTGTGGGTTATCTGGCTGGGAGAAGTGAAGGATGCATTCTTATTAGCATGTGATGTCTCGGTTCATTTTCTCATAAATAAATCACTAATCTAGATCTCTAAAGCTCTTATCAAGAAACTCATGGGTTCAACATATACTATGGATGATCTCCTACTAGAGACTGACTTTCAGCCAAGTAAGGGAAGGAGACTGACTGTGTGGGGAACAGGATCACTATACGCAGAGACTTTCAATAAACATCTGGGTCTGGTGGTCAGGTGTCCAAATTGTTTCTGATTCACATCTTCTTTGAGTAAGTTTCTAATCTTCTGTCTGGAAGAGAAGGGTCAGTTTCCATTCACTGCTGAGTGAAGAAGGAGATCTGGAGCTGAGGGACATGGAATAGTTTTGCCAGAAAAAGTACAGTCTGCCAGGTTAAAAATGACAATAAGATAAACGATTTTTTTCTATATATGACCGGAATTAAATTATTGTTGGTTTTCTTAACTGACATTCAAATTTAACTGAAAAGGGTGGCAAAGGATGAGATGGATAGATAGCATCACTGACTCAGTGGACCTGACTTTGAGCAAACTCTAGAAGACAGTGAAGGACAGTGAAGTCTGGCGCACTACAGTCCATGGCATCACAAAGAGCTGTACATGACTTTGCAGCTGAACAGCAGCAACAACAACAAAAATTTATTTTTACTTGGGAATCCTTGCAAACCTGCTCTGAAATGATTATAGATTTTAACTACTATTGTTGATTTTAAGTTAATCGCGGGCATTCTGCTTTCCAAGGTGCCTGGCTCAAGTCGCTAGTTTTTGAAGGTTTCTGGGATTCTGTGTTAAATACGACACTGCTTCTGGCTTATTCTTGCCCTGTACCACCACCATAATTTTCTATTTTCTTTTCCGTACTGGAGCAGCTAACATTTCCCAGCTCGTTTTCAGAGTCTAAACTGCTCTTATTATTTCCTTTCATTCTCTCTATACTTGGGAGTTTATATTAAACAAACTCACATACAAAACTTTTTACTTCCATTGTGGCTTCATATGTTCTTTCATCTGCTGTGTTTGATCAGGATTATGCGATAATATTTCTAAATGTTTGAATAAGAGGATTCCATCATGGCTGCCTGTTTAGACATAGAAGAACCGCATGACTCATCTTCCCTTTATTTCTAGATCCCACAAAATGATGCCAAAAGAATTTAAAAACCTAACAGTTGTGGGAGAACATGTTTCAGATCATTTTTTGGAAGATGGAACATATTAACTGACTGTCTAGAATGGAGGGCGCTTCAGCTCGGTACCCGGATGTGGGGAGACTGGTATGTACGGAGCAGGAGGTTTTTCCCCTCTACCAGACCACTCATCCTTAGGAAGCACCAGGAGCCTCAGCAATTGGGGTGATAGGCTGGGCTGACCACAGGCTTGCTAGTCTATGTTCTCAGTATAGGCAATCCTTAGAACGGTCCCCAGGTGCTAGGCCTCTGGAAAATCTCCTCAACCCTATCCCCACCCAGGTGCAGGGCCAATCATTCTCTAGAGAAACAGAAATGGGAAGAACCTCTTGTGTACATCAACACAGAAGCTAGCAGGAGCAACCTAAGAGGCCCAAAATAGACAGACTAATTGAAAAATAAACACAGAGAAGACCTCACTGTCTTTTCCCTGTCTTGCTTTCAGAATTCTTCCAGGAATGTATACATATTCTCCTTGCATATAAAAGATTAGGAGATTCTCTGGAGATAGAATAATAGCTCAGAGCAAAAATCTCCATCCATACGCTGATATTGAAGGATCCCTTAATGAAGAGGATAACTTATGACTTTATTGTCCGTAAGTGCTGCTGCTACTGCTAAGTCACTTCTGTCGTGTCTGACTCTGTGCCACCCCATAGACAGCAGCCCACCAGGCTCCCCCGTCCCTGGGATTCTCCAGGCAAGAACACTGGAGTGGGTTGCCATTTCCTTCTCCAATGCATGAAAGTGAAAGGTGAAAGGGTAGTCGCTCAGTCGTGTCCAACTCTTAGACCCCATGGACTACAGCCTACCAGGCTCCTCCATCCATGGGATTTTCCAGGCAGGAGTACTGGAGTGGGGTGCCATTGTCCATAATTCTACTCAGAACCAAAAAGAAATTCTTGAGTTCCATACAGAATTCCAACCAACTTTTTATGCCCTTACCCTTCAACATGAACAAACATGAATAATCAGACTTAAGATTTTTGAAATACCACTGATATGAAAGAAAAAGAAAACAGGAAATGGAGATTTGGAAAAGAAAAGCAATATGTAGAGCACAAAATATCCTTTAAAACATTATGATTAATACTTTTTTAGAACAAACAACACTGAATTCATCAAAATATTAAAAGAACAGAGTGCTACAAAGTGAAATAATCAAACAAAAATAGTTATATATTAAATACTTTGGTGACTGAATATTAGATTATATTAAATTGGCAACTGAAAAACGATAACAACATTAAATATAAACTATAGCAAACTAATAACCAAAAGTTTGGTAGATAAAATTAAGGAAATCTCCCAGAAAGTAAACAAACTAAAATAGAAGAGGAGAAAGAAAGATACTAAAATTGAGGATAAACTAAAGATAGGTGGACTTTCTAGGAGACTCAGTGGTAAAGAACATGCTTGTCAATGCAGGAGACATGGGTTTGATCCCTGGGCCAGGAAGATCCCCTAAAGAAGGAAATGGCAAACCACTCCAATATTCTTGCTTGGAAAATCCCATGGAGAGAGGAGCCTGGTGGGCTACGGTCCACAGAGTCTCAAAAGCGTTGCACACAATGGAGCTACTAAACAGCAACAATAACAAGGACAGGTATAGCACCAATTTGGAATGCAAGCAGAGTGGACAAAGTTACCAAAGAAATAATATGAAAACTCTCTCAGAACTGACAGATGCTTGCAAGTGTCCAAAATGTTAACTCTATCTCTCTCTGACACATATCCACAAACACACAACAAATGAATGTTATTCTGAGATTTCAGAACAATGGGGCAAAAAGAAAGTTTAATGAGAAAATAAAAGATTGACCACACCAAAGACAAAGGACATTGGTGGGTTTTTTCATGAGCAGTCTGGGATTCTGGAAGATAGTAATTCTCAGGGAAAATTATTTCCAAACCAGAATGTTATATCCAGCCTAAATGTTTGTCCATGTTTAGAGAAATGATTCAAAAATTTTAATGCATACGCAAATCCCCAGGGTTTTGTTAAACTGCAGATTGTTGCAGGTGGGGCCCGAGCTTCTACATTTCTACCAGACTTTCAGGGGATGCTGCTGCTGTAGGTCAGTGACCCCCACTTTAAGTAGCAAGGTTTTAGAGGATGGCTGAAAAAATCTAAGGGATAAAACCAAAAATGGGTAAGTCCAAAATGTCACCTGTTTGCACAGGTGAGTAAACACAAGAACCAAGACTTTCCTGGTGGCCCATTTGTTGAGAGTCCTCCTTCCAAAGCAGGGGATGCAGTTTCAATCCCAGGTCGGGGAACAAAGATCCCACATGCCACGGGGCAACTAAGCCTACACTGCAACAAGAGAAGCCTGCACACTGCAACGAAGATCCCGTGTAGCCAAAACCACAACAAAACAGCCACGAAACACACACACACACACACACACACACACACACAATAAACTGGCGAATGGAAAACCCAAGACAACAGTACGCAAAAAGCCTGGAGAGCAAGTTCAGACTGTAGCAGCTAGAGAGAGATGTATGAAGTAGTTTTTCATAGGAAAACATGAAGAAATGGATATTTTCACATTTTTAGGAAGGAAATTATTTTTTTAGCTGTTGGAGATAATTGGAGGGTTTGGAAAAATAAAATAACCTTAGATACCTAGAAAGTAAACAAACTTAAAAGACAAGGCAATTATTAATTCTAGGAGGAAAGAAACAGTTGTACAATAAATAAAACATGCTCACGCTTGGCTCAGTGCTGAACAATATTTGCAAGGTCATTATTTCAGCCACAATTTGTGCTAGTTAGTGGAAGCTTAGTAGGGATTGCAAAATAGGTGTTGCTGATAACTAGCAAGGGCAAGTAAATGGATTCTATCTAAAATTAAAGAAACATCAGCGTAAGCATATTTGTTGAAATATAAAGGATAACAATCAAAAGAAATGGCTAATCACTTTGAAAGGGCTTCCCTGGTGGCTCAGTGGTAAGGAATGCACCTGCCAGAGCAGGAGATGCAGGTTCAATCCCTAGATTGGGAAGATCCCCTGGAGAAGGAAATGGCAACCTGATCCAGTATTCTTGTCTGGGAAATCTCATGGACAGAGGAGCCTGGCAGGCTGAAGTCCATAGGGTCACAAGTGTCAGACACGACTGAGTGACTAAACAATGACAACAAAGTACTTTGAAAGAGGCTGATTCTGGAGAGAAGGACTAGGGATTGGAAAGGAATAGGACAAATAACTGCGAATGTTCTGCACCCGGTGGCCCAGACGGTTAAGCGTCTTCTGCAATGTGGGAAACCTGGATTCGATTGCTGGGTCAGGAAGATCCCCTGGAGAAGGAAATGGCAACCCACTCCAGTACTGAAAAATTGCCTGAAAAATTCCATGAATGGAGGAGTCTGGCAGGCTACATTCCATGGGGTCACAAAGAGTCGGACATGACTGAGCGACTTTACTTTCTTTCTTTTCTTTAGTGCTGTATGGTTTTAAGCTTCCTATGTATATTACTTTGAAAAAAATGAGTGTGTGGGTGTACACTTGTATAGCTCTATTGTGGCTGTAGAAAAAATGACAACATCTTATTTTTTATTCTGCTGGAATTTTGGAATATTTTCATTCTGCTGGAACGTGACACTATGGCTAATTCTATCATTTGTTATTCTTCCAAGGTGCCTGGTGGCTTGGGAAACTTAGTACCCAGTCATTGCTGAATCTGATAAGTTTGCTCCTCTTGTTCCATTCATCTCTGCCAGCAGACAGATTCCAGGCCCCACAGACCTGGGCAGAGAGATCAAACCAGAGATAGAAACTCAGTCTCACCTGTATCTTTTCTTTGTTCTGACCAGCCCCAAGAAAGGGCCACTGGGTACTTTTTAATAGGCCAGTGGCTAGATCCAAGATAAAGGATTTTCATCAGTGAGGGGG
>SJYV01050321.1:1602018-1638118 GCA_006410875.1 Neotragus pygmaeus
CCAATTGATGCAGGTCTATTTTCTAAAAACTCAACTCGGAGTGTGGAATCCTACTTAGAATTAAACTCTAATGGAAGTTTCATTAGGTATGTATTCTTACTGACCTGTTTCTTCTACTTTTTAATTTTAAAAAAGTAATAAACCTTAACCTTGACTCATTTTCAGCAGCTAAATAATTTTATTTCCTAATGATAAAAAGTAATAAAGGCTTATTTAAAAATAGAATATGAAATTACTAAAAAGCTTTATAGTCACTCAAATATTTTACAAATTTGAGGAAAGTTTTCCTACATGTAGTATTATATCATAAGTATTTTCTCATAGTAGGCTTCCCTGGTAGCTCAGCCTGTAAAGAAACCACCTGCAATGCAGAAGGCCTGGATTTGATCCCTCGGTTGGGAAGATCCCCTGGAGAAGGGAACGGCTACCCATTCCAGTATCCTTGCCTTGAGAACCCCATGGACAGACAAACCTGGCAGTCCATGGGGTCACAAAAAGTCGGACACAGCTGAGCGACTTTCACTTTCTCATAGTATTAAAATATACTTTGGAGAAAGAAAAAGATTCTACCCAAAGGACAAAGTGAAATAGGAACTGTAATGACCCAAAAAATAGTTGTATGTGTAAATAGGAGACAAGATAAAGTTGTAGATGGAAATTAGCTTTTATTGTTTAATCAAGCTCTACAACCCAAAATGTAGAGATGGGAACACAAAGTACAATTTCCAAAAGGAAAGTTGCCCTAAGCTCTCAGAGAGATGCAAACAATTACATTTTATATACCTACAATTCCCAGGGGAATTAATAAATGTATCTTCTGTTCCAAGTCTAACTTGTGTTGCTCTGTTAATTTATAAATACTGCATATCTGCCTCTTTCTATTCTCAAGTTGTCTTTTCAAACTTGCTCCTTTCTACCTAACAAAATAGTGTTTTAATACCAAACCCTACCTTTACAACCAAAAATCAAGCCATTATTTGGGTTAGCCAAATAAAATATTTCTCTAACATTAACCAAGATAGCCTTTGTCAGTGGTTTTCCACTTTGGTTGCACAGCAGAAACACAGGGAGCTTAAAAACGACAATAACACTAAAGCCAGAGAGACTTCCCTGGTGGTTCAGTGGCTAAAGACTCTGTAGTCCCAATTCAGGGGGCCCGGGTTCCATCCCGGGTCAGGGAATTAGATCCCACATGTTGCAACTAAAGATCCAGCATGCTGCAGTGAGGATTGAAGATCTGCATGCTGAGCTAAGACCTGACACAGCCAAATAACTAAATAAATATTTGAAAAAAGAAATGCTAAAGCCAGATTCAGTTTGGTTGTACCACTTGATTTGTGAGATCTCGGTTCCCTGACAGGGATCAATCCAGCCCCCAGCAGTGGAAGCACAGAGTCCTAACCAGGGAACCACCAGGGAAGTCCCAGAGATTCTGCTTTATGTATGGGGGGCAGGGGTGGGAGGTTGGTGAACTAGCAGAATAGGCATTACCTGGGAACTGCTAAAAATAGAAAACCTTAAGTTGCATCCTGGACCCAGTGAATCAGAAATTCTGGGACTTCTGTGCTTTAACAATCCTCCTAGTGACTCAGGTGCCTGCTGAAGTTGAAGGATATCCTAGGCCACTGAATCCTTTGCATATGCAGGAAGGGGTAAAGTGTTTGTTCAACATCATGAATAATGAACGTAGACATACCTTGGCAATACTGCAGGCTGGATTCCAAACCACCACAATAAAGCAAATACCACACAAAAAAAGGGATCACACCAATTTGTTGGTTTCCCAGTGCATATAAAAGTTATGTTTATGCTATATGGTAGTCTGCTAGTGAACAATATCATAATCTAAATATATATATATATTTATTAATTTTAAAAAAGCATTTCATTGCTAAAAAATTCTAACCATCATCTAAATGTTCAGTGAGTCATGATCTTTTCTTTTTAAACTATCACTTTCAGTTTGTTTAGATCTGATTAAATATCTCTCAGCAGTGTTTTATTTTCCGGTGAATATGTCTCTCACATCTTCTGTCATATTGACCCCAAGGAATGTGCTTAGTCACTCAGTCATGTCTGACTCTTTGTGACCTTTCCTTCTCCAGATCATCCCCACCCAGGAATCAACTCTGCATCTCCTGCATTGTAGCCTGCCAGGCTCCTCGGTCCATGGGGATTCTCCAGGCAAAAATACTGGAGTGAGTCGCCATGCCCTCCTTCAAAGGATCTTCCCAACCTAGGGATTGAACCCAGTCTCCTGCGTTGTAGGCAGATTCTTTAATGTCTGAGCCACCAGAGTATTTCATATTTTGGCAGTTCTTTTTTTTAAACTTCCCATTTTTCATTGCTAGTTTACAGAAATACAATCGACTGTTGTGTATTCATCGTATGTCTTACAAGCTTGTTAAACTCACATAAGAGTATTAAAAGCTTTTTTCTGTATTGCATTGTCATTTTGTTGTTGTTGTTTAGTTGCTAAGTTGTATCCAACTCGTTTGCAACACCATGGACAGTATGTAGCCCACCAGGCTCCTCTGTCCATGGGATTTCCCAGGCAAGAATACAGGAGTGGGTTGCCATTTCCTTCTCTGGGATATCTTCCTGACCCAGGGATCAAATCTGTGTCTCCTGCATTGGCAGGCAGATTCTTCACCGATGAGCTATCAGGGAAGCCCTCATATTCCACTATATGTTCTAAATAGATGATCATGTAGTCTGCAAAATAAGACACGTTTACATGATCTTTTTGCTAGTAGAAGGTTTGAAATATTGCAGGATTTATCAAAATGTGTCACAGAGACAAGCAGTGAGCAATTGGGAAAATAGCAGCAATAGATTTCCTGGACAAAGGGTTTCCACAAACCTTTAATTTGTAAAAGACACAATTTAATGTAATGGATTAAATCAAAGGGCAATAAAATGAGGTGTACCTATAAGCACAAGCAGTGAAGAGCACTCACTTTGCACCAGGCCCTGTACTAATTGTTTTACATGATTTTACATTGATCATTTCAACAACCCACTGAGGAAATACTATTATCATGCCTGTTATTTTAATGAGAAAACAGACACAGAGGTAGTCATTTGCCCAAGTACACACAACAGCTAAGTGATAGATTTGGGATTCAAATTCGAGAAGTCTAATCCTAAAATCTCAAGCTCTGAGCCAAATGATGACATCATAAAGATTCTAATATGTGCCTCTCTATTCTGCCCTCTATTTTGGCTGTAGCTACCTAACCATCCAAATGTTATTAAATGCAGTTTAACAATATAATGGGCTTCCCTGATGGTTTAGATGGTAAAGAACCTGCCTCCTAATGCAGAAGGCTTGGGTTTGATCCCTGGAGATCAAACCAGGAAGATCCCCTGGAGAAGGGGATGGCTACCCACCCCAGTATTCTTGCCTGGAGAATTCCATGGACAGAGGAGCCTGGTGGATTACAGTCCATGGAATCACGGAGAGTCTAACAAGACTGAGTGATTAACACTTTCACTTAACAATATAACACTTCATAAGTAATAGTCTTTGCTAGCAAATTTCAGAGGTCTGCCCAGCTAGGGCCTCTTTGCCATGTTGAGTGTCTCCATCAGTGTAACAGGAAATTTAAGGTTCATTTTCAAGAAGAACAATCACAGGGTCAAATTACATGATCTACTAATACCATATGGGCCACGCTCACCTATGGCAGAATCAAAAACACAATTTCTGGAACTCAAAACCCTTAGCCCTGTCTCCTAACGTTAAGTGGACTTGCCTTAGTTTCTGGACTTGAACTTGGATCTTGACTTATAAACTGAAGAATGATTCCCTACATAGCTACTCGGGGATCTGGATAATACTAGTTTCTAAGCAATGAGTGATGTCACTTATGGGAAAGTGTCCTATAGATAATAAATCTCTATACAGCTAGAAGGCATTGCTATTAAGAACATGTACCTCCAGGGAGAGACTTAAGCCATTAGGAGCAAAGAGTTTGGCTTGTTTAAAGAAAGACAGATTTTGCATAAAGTCAAGTCAGTTGATGAAATGGATTCTTTCCATCTCTTCCCTGGCAAGATGTAAGATACTGGGCAAATCACCCTTATCTTTAAGTCTCAGTTCAAGTTCTGTGCTGATGTCAACATGTTATAACTAGACTTGACAAGTCTCTTTTCTTTCCTGTATTTCAGAACCACACATAGCAGTAAAACATTTTTTGCACTTGTATCTGATATTTCTTCCCAAGGAAAATCCCTAAGTGGGCTTTCCTTTCTTAACATCATTTCCTCCTTTGCTATGACCTAAGATCCCACTCTTCCTCCCACTAACCCAAGAGGCCCATCCTCCCTTGTCTTCTGTGCCTCATTAGTTGCTCTGACCCCAACTAGCCCATATCCTGCTGTGTTCTTGATGACTCTGACCTGGTTCACCTAAATCTTTCAACGAGCCAGTGGTTTTCTTACTCCTGGGGTACTTTGTGTTTGACCCGTGGGATTGCTTTTCAACAATTCATTTGAAAACAAATCCTTAAAGTAAAATAATCAGCTGGGGTATGGTAAAACTGAAGCACCAATCCTTTGGCCACCTGATATGAACTGATTCATTGGAAAAGACCCTGCTGCTGAGAAAGTTTGAGGGCAGGAAGAGAAAGGGGTGACAGAGGATGAGATGGTTGGATGGCATCACAGACTCAACAGACATGAGTTTCAGCAAACTCCAAGAGACAGTGAAGGACAGGGAAGCCTGGCATGCTGCAGTCCATGGGGTTGCAAAGAGTCGGACATGATTTAGTGACTGGACATCAACAAAATGGTTAAGTCCAGAAGTTAAAGGACTTAATGCAAGAATTGGGATAAAGATCCAGAGGTAAATTGACGCAATGATATTTAGATATAGTTTTCTCCTCTTCTGCTTTTGAGTGTAAGTACCTGATGCACAGTGAGGCCAAATAAAATGAAATGTCAAAATTTGGAGCAGGGAAAGATTTATTACAGGGAGGGACATGAGAGAATAGTATATAACTAGTGGAATTTTGAGGATTCTACATCTTGACCTGGATTGTATGGGTCTTGACTCTTTGGAAATAAGTCAAAGCACAATTGCAGGAAAAATAAATCTCTTCTAACAGCCTTGCTTCTAATTTAGACTTTACCATGTATTAAACAAATGACTTTAACAAGTTGGTTGGTGTTTCCTGTCTAAACTGTATGGTTGCCAAGCGAGATTTATACATCCTGTTATAATTCTTGCTCAGATGAGACCATGTGTGCAAAAATATTTAGGAAACTTAAAATACTCTAAAACACTAAGCGTGGTGATATTTATTTGACTGTAACATGTTTCTCACTAGGTGATGAATCTCGTTAAGGGCAATAAGAGGTCTGTGCTGAATTCCAGCAGTGTGTGTTTGGGGTGGGGAGTTTCCCGCACCTCCAATCGCTTCTCAGACACTGGGGGGTATCCTGCTTGGAGACAGTGTCAGACCCCACAGGTGAAGGGCTCTATTTGCAAGATTGCCCCTCTCTCATTTCAGACGGCAGTGGTCAACCCAGATTATCACCTGAGCTTCACGCAATGACTATAGATCAGAGGTTCCAATGATCCTCTCCTTGAGTTAGATTAATTTGCTAGAGCAACTCATGGAACTAACAGAAACCTTTCACTTACTATATCACTGGTTTATTAAAAGACTGTAACTCAGAAACAGTCAAGATAGCAGAAATGAAGAGGAAAGGAATGAGGAAGCTGTTGCGGGGCCTCCACACCCTTTCCAAATGGGCCGCTCTCCCCCAATATCCACATGTTTACCAACCCACAGTGTCTCTTGGTTTTCATGGAGGCGTCACAATATGGGCACGATTGACTAAATCATTGTTATTAGCAATCAACTCACCTGACAGCCCCTCTCCCTTCCTAGAGACGGGGCAGAGGTGTGACTGTAAGTTATAACGCTTTGATCAAGTGCCTAGCTCCCCTAGAAGCAGCCTCCATCCTTATGTGTTTCTCAAAGTCACCTCTTAAAATAGCTGAAGGTATCTTTGTAGCTCTCATCGCTTAGGAAATTCCAAGGGTTTTAAGAGTTCTGGGCCAGAAATGGGGACAAAAATCAAATGCATATTTCTTATAAATGTCACAGAAACACTATTTGTTTGTATATCACACAGAAGCAGGGCTATACTTTAATAAAGCATTTCATAAATACATGTTTGTAGATTGCCCAATATAATCTCTGACCTTAACTTCAATTCTGCTATTACTTTTGTTAAAAGGAAATATTCCTAATATGGAGTTTTTATGTGAGGAGGAAAGTTACAAGCCATTGTTTAACAAGGTGTTCAGGTTGATGCCAGAATACAACTTTTCAGCTTCATCTTCCTTCCAAACTAAAAATGACACCCTCTCTTATTTTTCTGAGTGAAGTCTTATGCAGACTATAAAGAAACTCCAGGGGTGTGGTTACAATGAGATAGCCATCTCCCTGGGGCTTCACAGGCATTGGTTTTGTACTCAGACTTCACTCCAGGGATATGACTACATCTCCATAACCACCCCCTCTTCACTGCTTAGCCCCCATCCCACTAGTTCAGACATCCTTACGGCTTACCTCATTTAAGTAGAATAATCATTTTTAAAGACTTGCAAAATTGCAAGTTAATTGTGTCTTATATTTCGTGAATGCAAATGTTTCAGATTCTCTTCAGCATATTAGATCAGATGCTGTGGTCCTCAGTCTGCCCCTGAGGCATCCGGCTCAGTGATGGGAAAACCTACGGGAGAGCCTAGTGCCAACAAAGGATGCAAACTTAATTAGCTCAGATCTTTACAGTTTTACAGCCTGAATGGAGAGAGGCAAGTCCCCGGACTCCCTCCCAGGAAATCAGGATGTGCACAATGATGCAAGAAGCCTGAGATTTACACGGTCACTTTTTGATTACTGCTTAGTATGGGGTGCAAATAGCTTTGAGGAAATGGAGCCCCAGAGAACTTTTAATGCCAGTGAGATGGTGATCAGAATGCCTTCAACGGTTGTTGGATCCTCCATGTAGGTCATTTCAAGGATGCTCCTTAGTCTGTGTGGAAACACGTGCAGAATCAGGTGAAGGAGAGCCCCCCTACTTCCCAACTCCCTACCTTGCAAAAGCTGAAGTAAATGCACAAGAAGCTGGAAAACTTTCTATTTCTTTAGAAACTGATAACATTTGGGATACGTTTAGGACAATTTCCAGCCGGCAAACTTTTTTATTCTTTAGCTATTACAAAGTGTTCAGCACTAAATGAAACATTGTACGGATGTGTATGAATTAAGCAATAAGTGACAGATCACTTGGGAAAAACCAAAAAGGAAAATAATGAATGAAGGCAAAAAAAAAAAAAAAAAAGACTTTGAACACGTAAAACCACCCTTTTTCAAATGAATTATAAGTTTAATGACAATAGGGATTGTGACTATTCTATTCATTTTTTAAAATGTATTTTACCTTTTCTCAATCCAGTGTGTAGTGCAGCACTTAGCAAAGAATAGATATTCAATAGATATAAATAGATAACCAGTGGGAATTTGCTGTATGAAGCAGGGAGCTCAAACTCGGTGCTCTATGACAACCTAGAAGGATGGGTTAGGATGGGAGGAGGGAAGGAGGTTCAAGAAGGAGGGGACATATATATATCTAAGGCTGACTCATGTTGATGTATGGCAGAAACCAATACGATACTGTAAAGCAATTACCCTCCGATTAAAAAAATTTTTTTTAATAATGGAGAGTCCTTTTAAGTAAAAACAATAAAAGTAATGATTACTTTTAAAAAAATACACAACACTTCTTTTTCCAATGAACTATAAGTTTAATGAGATTAGACATTGTGACTATTTTGTTCATTTTTAAATTGTACCTCACCTTCTCTCAACCCAGAGTATAGTACAGCGCTAAGCATCGAATAGGTATTCAATAACTGTTGCATGAGCATACAAATGAGTGGTAAGTAGTGTGAGGCAGGTTATAAGGACTCAAGGAGATGAGTGCTCAGTAGAAGCAGAGGTAGTTAAGCTGGACCATTACATCCAGGAGGAGCTGGTAGAGAGCTGGCAGAATAGCACGGTGCTTCCTCTTTGTTAAACAGCTTTATTGAGATGGATTTCATATACCATATGATTCATCTATCGACACTGTATGCCACAAGATTTTTTCAGTATTTTCACAGGGTTATGAGATCATCGTCTAATTTTACAACATTTTCATGCTCCCCAAATGAAACGCTGTGTCTATTAACAGTCACTTTCCCATTCTCCCAATCCCGACTCAAGTTCTAGATAACCACTGATCTCTTTTCTATCTCTATAGATTTTTACTATTCTGGACGTCTCATATAAATGGAATGGTATAATAAGCAGTCTTGAGTGATGGACTTACTTTATTTGTTTTCCAGGTCCATTCATGTTGTAACATACATTAGTACTTCATTCTATTTCTATAGCCAAATAATTTCTATCCTATGGCTATATCAGATTTTATTTAACCATTCATCAATCGATGGGCATATAGATTATTTCCACTGTTTTACTATTATGATTCACAACTACTATGGAATTTGTATACATGTTTTGTGTAGATATATGTTCTCATTTCTCCTGGTTGTATACCTTAGGGATAGAATTACTGGGCAATGTAGTCACTTTTATATTTAACATTTTTAAGAATTACGAAACTCTCTTCCCAAGTGTCTGCACCATTTTATACTTCCATCTAAAACAGATCCATGTTCCAATTTCCTTACCTTCTTGCTAACACTTAAGAGGGTCAGTCTTTTTGATTATAGCCATTCTAGTGGATATGAAACGTTAGTTTGTGAATTTGATTTGCATTGCCTTAATGTTTAATGTTGATGTTGAACATCTTTTCATGTGTTTATTGGTCATTTTAATTTATTTATAAGGTCTATTCAAATCTTTTTCACATATTTTTATTTGAGCCATTTGTTCTTTTGTTAATGAGTTATAAAAGCTTTTTATATATTCTGGATGTTAATCCCTTATCAGATACATAATTTTCAAATATTTTCTCTCAATCTGTGGATTGTCTACTTCAGTTTCTTGTATGATAGCATAATAGTATACTAGACTTTGATTTTGATACAGTGAGATTTATTTTGTGTGTGTGTTGCTGTACTTTTAATATAGAATAAGAAAAAAGAAAGATTTCTTGGGTTCATGTATAACTTGAAGTTATGAAGATATGCTTTTATGTTTTCTCCTAATAGTTTATGATTTTAGTGATTACATTTTGAGTTCATTTTTGTGTATGATGTGAAGTAGAAGGGCATATGCTTATTCTTTTAATGCATGGAGCTTCAGTTTTGCCAGTACTATTTGTTTAAAAAAAGAGCCATTCTTTTTCCCATTAAACTGTTTTGGCACTCTTATTAAAATTTAATCAACTATACATATAAGGCTTTACGGGCTTCGCAGGTGGCACAATGGTAAGGAATCTGCCCGCCAATGCAGGAAACTCAAAAAACACAATTTTGATCCCTGGATCAGGAAGATCCCTTGGAGAAGGAAATGGTAACCTACTCCAGGATTCTTTCTTGGGCAATTCCATGGACAGGGCAGCTGGTGGGCTGCAGTCCATGGGGTCCCAAAGAGCTGGACATGACTAAGCATGCATGAGAAACTGATAATGTTTCATTTCCTAAATCTAAATTCCATTCCACTGTTTTATTTGCCTGTCTTTCTGTCAGGACTATAGTGTTATGATTATAGTAGATTTGTAGTAAGTTTTTAAAATCAGAAAGTGTGAATCCTCCAACCTTTTTTCTTATTTTTCAGATGGTTTTGGTCATTCTTGCTCCCTTAAATTCTCACATAAATTTTAGGATCAGGTTATCAATATCTACAAAAAGCTACCTAGGGTTTTGGTAATGAATGTGTTGAATCTGTAAATCAATTTGGGTAATGTTGACATTTTAACAATATCTAGTCTGTCAATAAATGACCATGGGATGTCATTCCATTTATTTAGACCTTTTTTCATTTCTTTCAATAATGTTTTGTAACTTTCAATGTATAAGTCATACACCTTTGTTAAGTTTGTTCCCAACTATCTTATTCTTTTTGATGTTAGTTCAAATGTAACTGATTTCTAAATTTTGTTTTTAGAAGGCTCGTTTCATGGCTATTGTAGACAAATACATCAATACTTGTAGTCTACAACACTCCTGAACTTCTTGATTGGNGATCATACCATCATAATTAGTGAAAGTGAAAGTGAAGTCGCTCAGTCGTGTCCGATTCTTTGCGACCCCATGGACTGTAGCCTATCAGGCTCCTCCGTCCATGGGATTTTCCAGGCAAGAATGCTGGAGTGGATTGTCATTTCCTTCTCCAGGGTATCTTCCCAACCCAGGAATCGAACCCAGGTCTCCTGCATTGCAGACAGATGCTTTACCGTCTGAGCCACCAGGGAAGCCCAATTATGTTTAGGTATCAATATTTAATAACAGCAATAATTTTACTACTTTAGTGAGGACAGTCCAGTGTAAAATTCCCTTTTTTTCTTTTGCATTCTTTTTCTTACAAGTGCATGGCAGTGATTTCAATGACTAGTACAGTTTATATCCAATGCACCATTCAGCATTTTATCCAACACAGCTTGTGATAAACACAAATGTTAGTATAGTGAAAAATGTAATTATTTTTGTATTAAAATAATTTTGACCCAGAGGGCTCCTTTAAAAGGATCTTAGAGACTCCAGGAGACTATGGACCACACATGGAGAACCCCACTACAATGTACCATTGGTGGTCTTGGTTTAGTAGCTAAGTCACGTTCAACTTTTGCCACTTCATAGACTGTAGCCCTCCAGGCTCCTCTGTCCATTGGATTTTCCAGGCAAGAATACTGGAGTGGGTTGCCATTTCCTTCTCCAGGAGATCTTCCTGACTCAGGGATTGAATCTGCATCTCCTGCATTGAGGCAGATTCTTTACTGCTAAGCCATAGGGAAGTCCCATAATATACCATTAGGAGGATCAAAAGAAAGAGGAGATTCACCAGTACAAGCAAAGATGTGAAAGTATGTATAGGCACAAGCAACATGTGTTTGCTGGAGAGACTATTGCATATTTAAAAGGATCCAATGGAGAAAAGATGAGGGAAGATTAAGTATTTAAATATATTGATTTAATAGAGCAGCAAATTATAAGACTTGGAAGTTTAGTAAACACATGTAAGATCTACATAGTTTTACTTGATTTGGTTTGATTTCTGACTTCTGAGTGAAGCATAATTAAATGGCTCCAGAGACATTTTTATTGTCCTTTATCCCACGTCAAAGGTTTTTACACACAAATAATGAGCCACATCTGAGGAGTTGCCACAGGTATTATATTGGGTTAACCAAAAAGTTTGTTTTGGATTTTCCATAAGAGGCAATGGCACCCCACTCCAGTACTCTTGCCTGCAAAATCCCACGGATGGCGGAACCTGGTGGGCTGCAGTCCATGGGGTCGCTAAGAGTCGGATACGACTGAGCTACTTCACTTTCACTTTTCACTTTCATGCATTGGAGAAGGAAATGGCAACCCACTCCAGTGTTCTTGCCTGGTGAATCCCAGGGATGGGGGAGCCTGGTGGGCTGCCGTCTATGGGGTCACACAGAGTTGGACACGACAGAAGTGACTTAGCAATAGCAGTTACAGAAAAACCTGAACAAACTTTTTGGGCCAACCTAAGACATTGTATAGTATTAGACTTCTTACTGCAAATCAAAAAGCACTGCATTCATTATTAGAGAAATGCAAATCCAAACTACAAGGAGATATCACCTCATACTAATCAGAATGGCCATCATCAGAAACAAACAAACAAAAAACTAATGATGAATTCTGGAGAGAATGGGGAGAAAAAGGAACCCTCCTGGTGGAAAGTAAACTGACACATCCATTATGGAAACAGTTAAGTGGTTCTTTAAAAACCAGGAGTACCAGCAATCCCACTACTGGGCATACATCCTGAATAATGCACAATTTAAAAAGACACATGTATCCAATATTCATTCCAGCACTATTGACAATAGCTAGGACATGGAGGCAATCTAGCTGTACATCAGCAGATAAATGGATGAAAAAGTAGAGGCATGTATATACAATGGACTATTACATAGCCATAAAAGGGAATGAAATGGAGTCATTTGTAGTGATATGGATGGACTCAGAGTCTGTCATACAGATTGAAGTGAGAAAGAGAAAAACAAATAGTGTATATTATACCCTATATATATATTTATATATAATACCCATATATATATGTGTGTGTATGTGCATATATATGGAGTCTAGAAAAATAGCACTGATGAACCTATTTGCAGGGAAGAATTGGTGATGCGGATGCAGAGAATGGACTTGTGGACACAGCAGGGGAAGGAGAGGGTAGGACGAATTGAGAAAGTAACATCGGCATATATACACTGTTGTGTGTAAAACAGAGAACTAGTGAGAAGGTGCTGTATAGAGCAAGGAGCTCAGCCCACTGCTCTGTGATGACCTAGGGAGGTGGGAAGCGGGAGGGGAGGAGGCTCAAGAGGGAGTGGAGACAGAGAGAGAGAGAGAAAGAGGATAGATAGATATGACCAACTCATGTTGTACAGCAGAAACTAACACGGCGTTGTAACGTAACATTTTTTTTTTTTAATGGAGCACTGAAGTGATCCCTGGCATAGGCAGTTTTATGCACGACCACAGGGAGCAAAGGCAAACACTGCAGGTGGGTTTACATGAAGCTCCTGAGATCTGTTCATCAAGATCGGTCACTTTATCAGGCCCCTTCCAAGTCCATTTTGTATTTGCAAACTTTTGTCATTTTTCTTTGAGAGGGTGCCTCAATGTTTGTAAATTTGAGGGCCCACAACGCCGAGGTTCATCCCTGGTGGCAACTGTTCCCCGGGGACGAGGCTTCATTTGCAGTGTGGTCTCCGTGCTATGTCTGACTTCTCTGAACCATGCGGTGATAAGACATGGCCGCTGAGAGGGACTCAGATCCATCAAGACAAACAGGCACTTACAGGAAAGGCTCAGGAAATAAAGCAGGGTAAGGGCCTGCTATCAATGCCAGACATCTTCTTCCCACTGACTGCAAGCCGAAGGCCCTTCCTAAAGCAAGAGGGACCAACCACTTTCCAAGGTGAGCCCAAGTTGATCACTGAAGTCAATTGTGAACCTTCTAAGGATAAAACAAACTCTAATGTCCCAGTAATTTGCAGACATACTATGTCTTCTTTCTCTATTTTTATGAAAGCATTTGAGAGCATTTAGCCCACTTTGTCTTCATGGACTTTAAAACAACTCAAAGGAGTAACAGAGGCCTCTAGAGTAACCCATGTGTCACACAGACATCCCTTTGGGGCCTCAGACAGTTATGGATTCACGCTACATTAATGCTCTGGGTAGTTACTTTGATTTGCAAAACAAGGTAGCACTTTCAAATGAAGTTCAAAAAAGCATAAAGCTAAATAATAAAGAACATACAAGCCTGGAGTTCCTCCCCCTGGGGACCAAACAAATTCAGAACCATCAACAAAATGAAAAGAAAACACATTTTAATGAGAGAAAAATACACTGACATTTTTAAAGAAATAAAATTCCATTTTATTCTCTATGGGATTATATGGATCAAACCATCTGATGTCATCTAGCCCCGTGGATTTGAGATGGGGCTTCAGAGCTTAGAAAAGACTCATTTCTCTTTACATTACATAGTCATACCTCACCCTACAAGGATATATGAAACCTCCAGAGAGGCAAGGATGTGGATAGCGGAAGAATGAAGCAAGGGGTTGTATTTTTCAGATTATTACACAGTGAAATATGTGGGAAGGACTAGATTTCCAGTAGCCCAGCCAATAGCAATGGGAATCCAAACTTTCTTGTTGATACATCTGATATCTGATAACCTATATTACAGATACCCATGGTCTCTCTTCATTTCTTTTTATCCACCTTGGCTCAGATGGTAAAGTGTCTGTCTACAATGTGGGAGACCTGGGTTCGATCCCTGGGTCAGGAAGTTCCCTGGAGAAGGAAATGGCAACCCATTGCAGTACTCTTGCCTAGAAAATCCCATGGACGGAGGAGCCTGGTGTCCATGGGGTCGCAAAGAGTCAGACACGACTAAGCAGCTTCACTTCACTAAGTGACTATTTAATTAGGTTAAATGGGTCATATTCTAGGGCTCTGGTTATTTATACAGCATTTTCTATGTGTGTATGTGAAGTCTGTCAGCCTCAGGCTATGTGGTATTCTTTATTGTGTTGCTGGGCAACTTTACCTACCTGGAGGCAAAATGCAATGTCTACAAACTGAGGTCATGGCCACAGGAGGCAGAATACTTTCTTGAGTAGCTTCCCATCCTTACTCAGCAACAACAAACAAGATCCACAACAAATAATCTCGGACTCCCCTGGTGGTTCAGTGGATAAGAATCCTTCTACCAACACGGGGGACATAGGTTCAATCCTTAGTCCAGGAAGATCCCACACACCTCGGAGCAACTAAGCCCGTATGCCACAACTATTGATCCTGTACTCTAGCACCTGTGTTCTGCAACAAGAGTTGTTTTTATTGTTCAGTCACTAAGTCATGTCCAATTTTTTGTGATCTCATAGACAACAGCATGTCAGGCTCCCCTGTCCTTCACTATCTCCCAGAGGTTGTTCAAATTCATGTCCGTTGAATTGGTGATGCTATCTAACCATCAAGTCCTCTGTTGTCCCTTTCTCTTCTTGCCCTCAGCCTTTTCCAGAATCAGGGGCTTTTCCAATGAGTTGGCTCTTCCCATCAGGTGGCCACAGCAAGAGAGGCCACCACAATGAGAAGCTGGTACACAGCTAGAGAGTAGCCCCCACTCGCTGCAACTAGAGAAAGCCCAGGTGATGCAACAAATAACCCAGTACAGCCACAGACAAATAAATAAAAATACAATTTAAAAAAAATTAAAGCAAAGAAAATCTTTAAAAGCAATGTGTTAATATAATCTACGTCCCAGCAGCATAACATAGAAGGTAGCATGCCCAACTGAATGTCCTTGAAAGAATTTCCTAAAACTAGGATGCTCTAGATTTTCTGCCATTGTCTCCACGCTTCCCATTTTCCTTTCACGGGTCCTCAGCATCTATTTACCCTTGTCAGAGAAATTGAGACAGGGATTCTGTTTTTAATCCCAGAATGGACTTATCTTTGTTTATCAAAGCTGATGGAGGGCTAGGCCTTAGGCATCATCATCCTCTCTTTCAAGTATTCACATTCTGATAAGAAAACACTCTTGAGAGATAGGCTAATGCAACTTGGTGAGGAATTGTTATATGTTGCACTTTGCACTAAGTAAGCAAGATGTATCAGCTTTCCCGGGGTGGCCTCTTACTGAAAAGGATGTAGTGAAAGAAGGAAAGAGAATCATTTCTTAAGGCTTCCTCCAGCCTTCCACCCCCTCCCTAGCCACACCAGAATAAGAATGGCTTTGTTATCTTAGGGGTCTAAGGGGTTTACAAAGTCGAACAGTGCCTCCCTTAGCTTTTCTGAGTCCATCTACTTTAGAGGCAGTTATGATCCTTAATACATATGATAACAGGCTAAATTAGAGAGGAAAATGGCAACCCACTGTGGTATTCTTGCCTGGGAAATCCCATGGACAGAGGAACCTTGTGGGTTATAGTCCATGGGGTTGCAAAGAGTTGGACACGACTTAGCAAATAAGCAACAATAGGGTAAATATATTCACTGGCACTATAGCATAGTGTAAGAAGCCTAGATTGTGAGTCCGAATTTACAAACTTTCTACTGCTTTCATTTACATGATCTAAACTGCAATAGCTCAAAGGTAAAAATGAGGCAACAGATATTTCAAAAATCTGTTGTGGTGAGAAAATGATAAGGTAAATTAAAGGGGTGATAAACTAAGAATAAGGACAGAATCTCCGTTGTGAATAATTTCTAGAGAAACATTAAAACTTTTTATCAAACGAATTTGTTCTCCTCCTGTAAACTAATGGCGAGGTTCGCAGGCCACTAGGAGTTATCATGCAAAAGTTATCATGAGCTTCCCTGGTGGCTCAGATGGTAAAGCGTCTGCCTGCAATGTGGGAGACCCAGATTCCATCCCCGGGTCAAGAAGATCCCCTGGAGAAGGAAATGGCAACCCACTCCAGTACTCCTGCCTGGAAAACTCCATGGGTGGAGGAGACTGGTATGCTACAGTCCAAGGGATCGCAAAGAGTCAGACACAACAGAGCGACTTCACTTTCCGTGATTTCCGTCTTCTATCTCTATGATCCACTGATTCATATGAAAGCTAGGATCTTCCTGAATCATGCATACCCTTAGGATCCAAGTTCATGCTTGTTTAAATTGTGGGTCCCTATTTGGATTTCAGGGACCTCTGTTAGGAAATCCACCATGAAATAGATGAACCTGAAATCCAAAGATGAGAATAAAAAACTGAAATATTTCAAATAACAAAATGGTGGATTTGTAAAATTCACACACTCAGGTATGTGTATCTTAGGGAATGAACAGATGTGTATGTGTAAAGGATGGCTCTCAGGGCACAAGCAAACCTACTGAACAGCCCAGAGAAAGAACAATTGCTTCTGAATTAAAAAAAAAAAAAAAAAGTGTGAGCAATGGTGGCCTGAAATGGTAATAGCAGCAGTGAGTGCAGGGACACTCTGGGTAATGACCACTGAACATCCATAGTGAAGGATCACTGGAGAATCGCTATGTCGGTCATTTTCATGGTAGATTTTATAGCATTATAGGAGCTACTGACACAGGCACACAGCCCAGGAAGCACTGATACTATTCGAACAGCAGACGTAGAAGAACCCACAGTCATCAGTGGCAGTATGGCCAGCATCAGTCTAGGCCAAACAGAAGACAGTAGACTGTGGGAGGCATGGAAACACCGTGGTCACGACCAAACAGGTGTCCAGAGAACAGCTCTGAACAAAGTGACAAAGTAACAGTCACTCAAGACGAAATTCACGGGGCTCCCCTAGTGGTCAGTGGTTAAGAATCTGCCTTGCAATGCAAAGAACATGGGTTCAAACCCCTCATCTGGGAGCCAAGAGCCCACGTGCCATGGGGCAACTAAGTCCACTTACGACAGTGAAAATTCTGTATCCTGCAACCAAGATCTGACATAGCCAAAAATAAATATTTTTTAAGGTGAAATTCATGATTAACAACCAGAGCAGCGCAGGACACCAGGTCTCATCCTAAACAGAAATGACACGAGAATACAGATGAGTTGTCTATGGAAACTGCCAGGGGTCTGACGAGTACAGAGCCTCAAAAGCAAGGATTCAGATGATTCCGGTGACCTAAGGTTACACATGTAATTAACCTCAGCCTGACCGTTATTATGCACTTATCTTGTACAGTCACTGTGTGAATAAATTCAGATAAAGAAAATTCTTGCAGAAATTCAGGTGAAATGTTTATGATCTATCTTCCTTCTCGTAGAATGAAAACTCCCTGAATTCCATAAATTTATCTATCTTATATTCTCTATATGTCAGTAACTAGAACAGGATCTAGAATACAATCAGTGCTCAATATGTACTTGTAAAATGAATTTGTGGCAGTTATTTTATTACCCCTGAAATAGGAGCAGCCAACAGAAGTCCTTGGATAAATGTATTTGGTGACAATTTATTGGGATGAGGACAGCCCACTGAATCCACTGATAGGCTTGATTTATTGGATCAGAGCACTTATTTTAATTATTCCTATTTCCTGGAGGAACTCAAGTTTAGAGAGAGGAAATGCCTTTTACTGACCCAGTGAAAATTGAATTTTGAGATTTGGAAGGAATGCCAAGCTATCAAGCCTTCCAGCCCTGAGTGTTCAGATTTCAGTCAAATTCTCTTGCACATCAAGTTACATGTCTATTTCTCTAAATTCTTGGTGAAATTATATCCAACTGCCATTCCCCAAAGGTTTTTCTCTCTTAAAAGATTTGGACACATTTATCATTGTCCCTTATAAGATACCATGATTGATGCGGTCAATTTTGTTTTGTGCACGATTATTAGCATGGGCATTCCTTTTCACCTTTCTTATGGCACACAGACATTTTTTCCCCTGAAAACTCCAGGTCAGTATGGACTACATCCCACTCCAGAATCTAGCTGTTACTATCAACAAAAAAGAAATTCAAGTTCAACTAATTTCATTTCTGGGCTTCCCAAGTGGCTCAGTGGTAAAAATTCAGTCTACTGATGAGTCAATAGAGTATTCTAGTTTTTAAAAAGGAAGCTATCAAAACTTCTAGATTAACCATAGACGCAAGCAGGAGACATAAGATAAAATTGCAAGCAATTCTATTAAAGCAAGAAAAGAGACACTTGGTTTTTTCAACGTTGTTGTTCAGGAAGGGAGCTCTCTGAATGACTGATAGAAATAAATAAAATTACTAACAACAGAAAGAGTTGGCATACCTCAATGTTCACCTGACTAAATTGAAAAATGAACCAGGGCTAATTGCATCGTTTTGGGAGAGAGAAAGCGCAGAAATAGGACAGACCCACTGCTTGGGCCTTAAATGCTGTTATATCCAACATCGATAGGTGGCTCAATGGAGGAGAACATGCCTGCCAACACAGGAGACACAGGAGATGTGGGTTCAGTCCCTGGACTGGGAAGATCCACTGTAGGAGGAAATGGCAGCGCACTCCGGTATTCTTGCCTGGAGTATTCCACAGACAGAGGAGCCTGGTGGGCTACAGTCCATGGAGTTGCGAAGAGTCAGACACAGCTGAGCAAGTGAGCACAAAGCGCACAAGACAACATCTCCATAAGTAGGATAATGTTATTTAGGAAGCTTAAGATCTGCTCATTTTGCATATGGTAAAATCCAGTAAACTAGAAAATGATAATAAAGAGCTTATAAAAGTGTCTGTAAACATCTAGGAGAACTTTGTTTTTAACTTAACTTTTAAATTTCCTTTTTTTTTTTTTAACATAAAGGCCCATAGGATTTTCTATTAGATAATCTAAGATAATATTATAATACTCTACTGGCTGTCCCACCCTGAAGAGGTAGTCTAATGTGTCATATGGAGATAGGAAAGTCTTCTACCAATTCACAGAAGGATGATCTTGGATGGAAATTGTGCCAAACACTCATTTTTCATGTTTTTTATTGTTTTTTGTTGTTGTTTATTGTTTTTATTGTATTTTTCATGTTTTTAAATTTAGCCATTTTTATTGAAATATAGTTAATCTGCCATGTTGTGTTAGTTTCAGGGGCATGGCAAAGTGATTCAGCTATATCTATATGTACGTATGTATGTATATATATATATAAACACATATATACATATATTTTTTTCTATACTTTTCTAAGTTACTACAAGATATTGAATATAATACCCTGTACTGTACAGTAAGTATTTGTTATTTATCTATTTTATTTATAGTAGTGTGCACATATTAATCCCAAATTCCCAATTTATCCTTCCCTCCCACTTCCCCTTTAGTAAAACATAAATTTGCTTACAATGTCGTGAGTCTGTTTCTGTTTCGTAAATAAGTTCTTTTGTGTCATTTTTTAGATTCTACTTATAAGTGATATCATATGATATTTATGTTTCTCTGTGTGACTTTTCTTGTCATTGTTTGCTGTCAAGTCATGTCCGACTCTTTGCGACCCCATGGACTGCAGCACACCAGGCTTCCCTGTCCTTCACTGTCCACAGGAGTTTGCTTAAACTCATGCCCACTGAGGTGGTAATGCCATCCAACCATCTCATCCTCTGTCATCCGCTTCTCCTCCTACCTTCAATCTTTCCCAGCATCAGGGTCTTTTCCAATGAGTTGGCTTTTCACATCAGGTGGCCAAAGTATCGGGGCTTCAGCATCAGTCCCTTTAATGAATATTCAGGGTTTGGCTGACTTATTCACCCAATATGATCATCTCTCTGCTTTTCATTTAAAGAGGTTCAACAGAAGCCTGTTCTTCCCAGCTGATTCTCTCTCTCTTACTTTCTCGCCCCCTTGCACACTCACTTGCACACACAGACACTGATGTAGAGACCCACAGGAGAACACTGTGCTGAGTAGGTCATGAGACAGTTTTCCATTATCCAAGGGAGAAACTGTCTCATTACTTCATAGGTTGTCCTTGTAATATGCAATGCTCTGTATCCTATCCCACAATTTTCCTTTTTATTACTTCCTCCAGTCTCTATATCTCTAGCTTATTTCTCTCTTTCTAGGGGTTAAGTGGCTTAATTAAAAATCCCTAAGGCAAACAAAAGTCCTCAGGGGCAAAAGTGAGAACTGTGTGTCCATAAACTTTTATGCAGACTCACATCGCAGGCAGGGATCCAGGCTCTCAAGCCCAGAGGATGTACCCAGTGTGGACGGGCCTCTCCCACCCACGTCTCCCCACCCCCTGCCACAGATTTCTCATCAGGCTCTAACTGCCAAATGAAAAGTCTGGCCTAAGAGTAAAACATCACAGGAATTAACAGTTGTGAGATATTTAGTGGTGAAGTCNGGATGTACCCAGTGTGGACGGGCCTCTCCCACCCACGTCTCCCCACCCCCTGCCACAGATTTCTCATCAGGCTCTAACTGCCAAATGAAAAGTCTGGCCTAAGAGTAAAACATCACAGGAATTAACAGTTGTGAGATATTTAGTGGTGAAGTCAATATCTATGTACCCTAGGGATGCTGGAGAGGGAGGAGGAAGGAACACAGAGTGGCAGAGAAATCTGCTTGGTTAATTAACTTTCTTCCGATTATCATATTACTGTGGTTGTAGTTTAGTTACTGAGTCTTGTTCAACTCTTTTGCCATCTCATGGACTGTAGCCCACCAGGTTCTCTTGCCCATGGGGTTTATCAGTCAAGAAAATCCCATGATTAACCATTCCCTCCTCCAGAGGATCTTCCTCTGGAGATTCTCTTGACCCAGAGATCAAACCCAGGTCTCCTGCATTGGCAGACTGATTCTTCACCACCCAGCCACAAGGAAAGTAACTGTCATTTTACAAAAATAATTGTCATATTATTTGGATGCAAACCTGCATCACTGGCACCATTTTTCTCTGAGCCCACATTCAAGTCAAAAAGGAGCATGCAAGTGATTGGCATTCCTCTCTTGTTTGTTTGGATTATTCTAATACAGTCCACACTGTTTTTCCTGTTAACAATGATTATTGCTAATAGGTTTTAAATTATCTTGCTATGTTACTATTGTTGATTTAAGAAGAAAGATGGCATCAGGCCTCTTTCTGAGACGTGAAGAGAGCCTCCAGCAAGTGCTGCTCAAACCTAATTTATACATTCACAGGGAGGCTGGTGCCAAGGCTTCCTCAGGCCATTAACCTAAACTGGATTTCAGAGAAGAGAATCTCCCTTGGACAATTTAAAAGGCAATCTTCGTGCTATTACAACTTTAATTTTTTAAAGCTTTGGCTTTTTACAAGACACGCTTTATCTTCTGACATTGTCTTCACTCTCTCTCTCAGCTTAATTCTTCCTTTTCCCAAAGCACAGGTCTATTTATAAGCCCGCATTCCAGCATGAAGGTACATTGGAAAGACTGTAACCCCGATAATAACTATTGGTGGCAGATTATTCAATTGTGACTTCTCTTATTTCTCTAAGGATTCCTTAAGACTCTTTCTAGGCTGCCATTTGGATCTTGGTGCAATCATTGCAGGCAAGAGGGGGAAATGGCAGTGCATTAAAGTTTTTTTAATAAAAATAGAAATGAAAGACAATCCTCGGCTTTATTTCTAAAAAAGGGTAGAGGGATGAACTTTTAATAGCCAAAAAATGCTTGGTAGTCAGGGAACTAGCGGCTTGACAGAAGGCAATGCAACAATTAGATCCCCAGAAAATAATGGAATAGCTTCCACATCATTAAGGATTCCCAGGAATGGAAAAAGAAAGTAGGAATCCTTAATTTGAGACATTAAAAACTTTTTGCCCTAAATTAGTGAGGCTTTTTCAGTATTTGGATGGGAAATGTGAAGATGAAATGACCTAGGGAAAACAAAGCTAAAAGAAGTAAGATAAATTACCTGAAAAATTAGAAATGTACACTTTTCATCTGATGGCAGTCATGTTCGTCTTATATGATTGGGCAAAAGATTAAATTCTATTTTGTAACACTGAAGCTTTTAGAAAGATATGGTAAGAGAGTAGGATTTTTTATTTTTAAATATTTATTTGTTGTTATTTTGGCTGCATCTAGTCTTAGTTGCTTCACTCAGGAGCTTTCACGGTGCTGTACAGGCTTAGTTGTCCCGCTGCATATGGGTGGGATCTTAGTTCCCTGACCAGAAATTGAACCTGCATCCCCTGTGTTGGAAGGCAGGTTCTTAACTACTGGACTACCAGGGAAGGCAATGGCACCCCACTCCAGTACTCTTGCCTGGAAAATCCCATGGATGGAGGAGCCTGGTAGGCTGCAGTCCATCGGGTCGCTAAGTCGGACATGACTGAGAAAATTTACTTTCACTTTTCACTTTCATGCATTGGAGAAGGAAATGGCAACCCACTCCAGTGTTCTTGCCTGGAGAATCCCAGGGACGGGGGAGCCTGGTGGGCTGCTGTCTATGGGGTCGCAGAGTCAGACACGACTGAAACGACTTAGCAGCAGCAACCAGGAAAGACTCAGGAAATTTTAAACTGTCCTGTCTCTGTCATTATCCTCTACATACTTTATTTATTAACTCTCCTTCATGCTTCTACCTTGCTTTTATTTTTCCTGCATGATCTTCCCCTGCATACTAGCCATCTGCAAAGGAGATGAAAGGATCAACATTCTCACTGCTGGTAGAAAAAGTTAACTGACAACCTGCATGGACAGGTTAAGGCTGATAAAGATTTAATCAAGCAGAGGAAACCAGGCTAAGACCAGAATGCTAAATAAATATCCATAAATGTGGAGTCTTGTATATAGGTCAAAAAGACAAGACAGAAGAAAGAAGTCCTTCATTAGCAGGAGGTGAAACTCATGAAGCAGTGTTAGTTGATGCTAAATGTAATACGAGTCATCAGTATATTGTGTCTTATGGAAGATCATCTTGTTTGGAACATAGGGTAGAAATCTCATTTCATTTCATGCTGGTTAGACTATGTCTAGACCGTTTGGGACACACTGTGATCATCATGCTTTAAGAAACCTGGACACCCTCAAATAGGATTTTTACCTGATGATGAGAAGATATAAATTGGGGCAGGTGAAAAAAAGCCAGAAGTTTGAGAGTCCTCTTAGGTTTCCTATTATTTCCTAGGCTGTACAGTTACCAAACTACTGTTAAAAAGAGTAGAATCAAGGCCAAAGATGGACAATTTCAAATTTTAAAATGCTATCTTTTAAACCTCCAACTTAAAAACCTGTGTTTTATTTTAAAGATTTTTTTTTTTTTTTTTTTTTTNCAAACTACTGTTAAAAAGAGTAGAATCAAGGCCAAAGATGGACAATTTCAAATTTTAAAATGCTATCTTTTAAACCTCCAACTTAAAAACCTGTGTTTTATTTTAAAGATTTTTTTTTTTTTTTTTTTTTTTTGGAATAGGGACCATTTTTTTAAAGTCCTTATTGAGTTTGTTACAATGTTGCTTCTGTTCAATGTTTCAATTTTTTGCCACAAGTCATGTAAGATCTTTGCTCCCCAACAATGGGGTAAACTTGCACCCCCTGAATTGAAAGGTGGACTTTAAACCACTGGAGTGCCAGGGAAGTCCCAATGTGAATTTTAGAATCAGGATTTCATTTTTTTCCCCCTGTTTGTCCTTGGGAAGTAGACTTATATCTTACTACCTCTGTTTTTCCATCATGGAAATGAGAATACATGAGCTAGTCTTCTTTGTTTTGGCATATTCCACTTTGTGAAATATTTTGCAGTGAGCGAGACTGTGTGCATATGCCAAGAATTAATTAGCACTGGCCTCTGCACTGCACTGCTTCCCTCAGAAAACTGAGGCAGGCTCTGAGCCATTGCTGCGTGGAGGTGGCTGAGCAGGCAGGAAGTAATGAGAAAGGGCTTTGCACTCTTCGGGCACACACACTGGCACTTTTCAATTATTTATGCAGCTCAAATCCCATTGAAAAAGCACATTCTCCAAAGAACACCCCCAGGTCCTCTACATGTTCGAACTGGCTGAAAGTAATATGGGAAAAATGAGAGTGAGGGCTGTGCTTAAGGGAGCTTGTCTGACCTGCCCAGAGACCCTTGGTATTAAAACAGGCAGTTTGCTTAGCTAATAATAACTATATTCAAGACTTGTCATCTTCAAAGAACTTTAATTAATCCCCATAACACCCTGGTGGGCTGCAGAAGGTAAGTGTTATTATCTCCATTTCATATAAGGCAAAATGCAGGCACAAATAGAGAAGGAAAATGGTTTATTCAAGGTAGCAGGTGTAAAGTTAAATTTAGTGCTAAGGAATACCTTAAGCCACATGGCCTCCTGAAGCAAAGTCCCCTCAGTGATGTATATAGGGCAGAGAGCGTGGGGCTGATTTTAAGAGCTACAGAGGGGGCAGGTGGAAAACACAACCTGACCAATATGTCTTACCTCCTGTCTTACACAAGAGTAGAAAAAAGATAACCAGTGATAGCAGGGAAAAATGAATCTGGGCAGAGGGTGTCATTTAAAAAAAAAAAAAAAAAAGGAGTCAGTTAGACCATCCAGTTTTGCTCCGAGCATACAAAATTATTCATCTCTGATGCAATAATCTCACAGTCCAAAATAAAACAACTAAAATAAAATGCAATTAAGACTTCAAAGTCTTAATTGCAATAAAAACAGAGATGGAGGAAGAGATGGAAGCAGAGCTGTTTAGGGGCATGATTGTTCTGGGTCTTTGCCTGTGCGGGTGAGTGACCACTGCGGAGTGATGGCGTTTTTTCCTTATGCATCGTAAAAGTCTCCTATTACTTACCTGACACCCTTTGCCTCTGTGATTACAGCCTACAGAGTTTATGCTATGTCTGTAGTTTTACAAACTCTCTTTAGCTTGCTTTTCCTTAGGATAAAAGACTTGTTCCACTGGCTGTTGATAGTGAATGTCACCCACCAGATGCTATAGTCACGTGATTAGGGTTTGGAGGGTCTTCAGAAGAGTTTCATCTGACATTATCTTTTCCAGAGGAGGATACAAAAGTCAGGAAAGAAACTTGACTTGCTCGAGCTCAACTTGATGGAAAATGAAGGCATGAGAAATGGAGACCAGGTATATTGCCTTCTGTAATCAATCTTCTTAGAGAAAATTCTTAAGGTAACACTTACAACATTTGCATCAGTTGCATTAAGAGTGCCTACAGTGAAAATCTTTGGAAAAGCTATTAAACACTTCAAGAATACAAGGTCAATGGTGGTGGACCTTAAGGAGATGAGAGCCAGGGATGTGGCCAAAACTCCCTAACTGTAGTTAACCTGTATAGCTTTTTTTTTTTCCCCCAGATTGGCATGGGACATTTTTAAAACATTTATATTCTTTTTGGCTGTGCTGGGTCTCCGTAGCTTCATGAGCTTTCTCTAGCTGCAGCAAGCAGGGGCTACGAGTTGTGGTGAGCGGGAGCTACTCTAGTTGAAGTGAGAGGGCTCCTCATTGCGGTGGCCTCTCTTGTTGCAGAGCAGGAGTCTACAGCACTGTAGCTACTGTGCACGTACCTGTACATGTGTATGTACAGGCTTCAGTAGCTCTTAGTTGAACAGTCCTGGGAAGCTTTAGCTGCAAAAACAAAGATCTGCAATCTGGATTGGTGAAGTCACAATGAAAAGGAAGAAGCGGGCATATGTAGCCCTTGGTGCTCCCCTTACACTTCCATAATTATCTGATCTGAAAAGGTCAATAATTGTCTGTCCCATTGCAAGTTGAGAGAGAAAATAGAAACTGCGGGTGTATTTCTGTAGCCATTTCTCTGAAATAGAATAAATCATGTTAGGAAACTCAAGGAATCATCTTATACCTTCTGAGTTTCTAAAAATAATATATTGAAAAGGCCAAGGAAAATGATCAGAGAACACCAACACTATATGAAAGAAGGAATTTGAAATGATACCTGAAATGGGGCTTGGAAAGTATCCAGTGGCTCAACACACTAAGCTAAATTGTTTCCAGTTTATCTGAGATGATTCTGCTATATGTTTGAAGGGAGTGCATAAAGGAAAACAAGAGGGAAAATCATGATAATTTCACAACAGGACATGTCTAAACTCTGAAGGAAAACTAAACAACATTATTTCCCAATGAGAATGGCAACAGATAACAGGGAAGGAGAAAGCAAAGACTGTCATCACCTTGAGGAATTGAGTTAGGAAGAACAGGATTTGACAGGAAAAGGTGCGTGGGTTTTGTGTTTGAGTCAACCATTTGTGTCTATTTCTGGAAGAATGCTGGCATATTCGGGAGGGTTTTCTTAGAGTCGGTTGGCTATTTTTCACTCACTCATGTTTGTGTCAGAAGGAGGCATCAGTCTTTGCCTCTGTGAGAGCACTAAGTGGAAAAACCATTTCTCCGTTTCCCAGACATCACATGAAATGGACATGTTCAAAGGCAGGTCCTGTCTCGGAGGCAATAGACATCAGAGGACTACAGAAGGATCTTCCTCCTCTCAAGCCGAGTGGTCCAAGGTGAGTGTGAGATGGCCACTATTATGGGATGTCAGAGGCTCCCAGGTAATGATAGAGACTCTTGCCCATCTACCGTCACCTGGATCCTTTCTCCCTTCAGACAGCGAGTGTGCGTGCTAAGAGGCTTCAGTCGAGTCCTACTCTTTGCACCCCTATGGACCTTAGCCTGCCAGGCTCCCCTGTCTGTGGGTCTCTCCAGGCCAGAATACTGGAGTGGATTGCTGTGCCCTCTTCTAGGGGATCTTCTCAACCCAGGGATCGAACCCAAGTCTCTTATGTCTCCTGCATTGGCAGACGAGTTCTTTACTACTAGCGCCACCTGGGAGTGCCCCCCACCAAATGTTTAGTATGTTTCACCTATTAGGAGAGTCCAGTGAAAGGAAGATTCAGGCGACAGCTTTGATAATTCCCTGGATGTATGCTCTTCTCTACAGACTAGACTCACTGTCTTATGAAGAAATACCTCTTTACGAGGCTGTAGATTTCTAAGACAAAATATATATGACTACCCTCCTCAAACCAGCATTTCCTTCTGTAGAGGAAATTAGAGTGAATCATGTGATTTTTCTTTCAAGTTCATAGGTTTGGAATGAATCTATGGAAAGAACATTTCTCACTAGAGAAATTTGATTTCTTTTCCATATATGCTATGGCAGAATGCTTTATTTGGGGCTGAATATTTGTTTTCTCACTCCACTCCTGCACACACCCACACTCCAACTACTTGAAACAGTTCTATTTATCCTTCAAAGACAAGCCCTCCTTCATGTCTCTAACAGATTTAATTGCTCCCATTTTTGTCTTCCCATAATCATTTGTGGATAAAAATGCACTAATGTCAATTAAGTATGAACATTTTGATGAATGAGCACAGCTTACATACTCTACTGTGATGGTAACGAGTTTGGAATAATAATAATAATATAAAAAATCCTGGGTTTAAATCCAGACTTCACCACTTGGTAGGTCCCTTATCTCTTGGAGACTCAGATCCCTCATCTGTATAATGGGAATAATTATACAGACCCTGCAGGATAGTTGTGAGGTTTAGGTACCATCTATATAATGCACGCAGCATGATACCCTTAAAGGGGCTCACTGAATGGCAGCTATTATTAGCCTACTGTATTATGGTCAATTATGCCTGCAGTTTTATCTTATAGGCAATGAGGAGCCATTAAAGCTTATTAAGAAGGGA
Organism: Neotragus pygmaeus; assembly: GCA_006410875.1. NCBI lineage: Eukaryota > Metazoa > Chordata > Mammalia > Artiodactyla > Bovidae > Neotragus > Neotragus pygmaeus. Next base: position 1,629,848 of record SJYV01050321.1, read on the forward strand.
CGTGGCATTAGAAAGGTGATTTTGGAATACAAACTAGGGAATGTGTAAGGAAATGAAGAGCTGACAGGTGATTTAGATAAGAAATAAGCCAAACCAAAATAATACACTTGGTTATATCAGGACCAGAGGTGACCCTGGTGAGCTGGGCAGGAGCTAAGTGAAAATGTCCAGCAGCAGGGATAGATGCAGTTCCCTGGATCCTTGCCTGTTCCTCTCTTATTCTCCTCGACCACTGACTGCCCTTTGTTGCTGTGCATCTGTTTCTTCTGTTTCCTCTGTTTCCTCTGCCTGAGCACATGGCTCAGCATCACTGCATCACTTGGGCTAAAGCCCTGCTCCATTGCTTCTTTCTCAGGAACAGCAAAAGCCAGTTACGAATGACTCATTCCTCAAATTTCTAACTCTCCTTCATTTCACCTCAATATCTGTAGCATAAAGAAGAATATCATGAGAACAGGCTTTTCTAGGTATAAAATACATGGCATTGTCCTTTGTTAGTCAAATTAGAGCATCCTTTTTTTTTTTAAGTCTTTATCAAATTTATTACAGTGTTGCTCCTGTTTTATGTTTTGGTTTTTTGGCCACAGGGCATACTGGATCAAACCCATACACCCTGCATTGGAAGGCAATGTCTTAGCCACTGGACCACCAGGGAAGTCCCATCACATTCTTTATCAGAGAAGAAGAAAATAGACTTGAATAGGCCCTAGTTGTTGAGGGGCCACCACAACACTGTTCCATTGTGAACAGGGAAAAGAGAAGACAAAACAAGCAGAGATTTAAAGAGAGGGATTAGAGTTAGACTATATGGGGAATGCCCTGAATTTCAGGATGGACATATAACAAGGTAAGCTATACAGAAACATTCCCCAGAATCTTCTTCCCAAATACGTTGAAAGATGGGAGAAAGAAGCTGGTGCCAAAGCAGCTTCAAGTCATCAGGCTGGATGTGACTAGGACACTCTGAAGGACCCTTGGCAGCCCTGGTCTCTTGTGCCTTTGGATGCATACCTAGGAACAGAAGCTCTGCCACGAGTGGGAAAGAAAAGCCCATCCTGCACTCCTCCATACCTAGGTTGGGCTCCGAGGATCGAGAGGGATATCAGACTAGTAGGTTGTTCAACAGATGATGTGCTGAGACCCCTTCAATAAAACCAGCACCCCCAAGACTCCACTACTCTGCTTCCAAAATCCCAGAGACCTGAGTGGGCCACAGGATGTAGATCACGGGGAGGTGAAATAAGCCAATAACACAGGCATCTTAACCATTTTAGGAGAGTGAAAACCATTTAACCCCCAATGTAATGGTGTGGCATCTGTCCAAGGAAGAAATAAATTGGTTTTAACTTACGCAGCTTGGGCTTCGGAGAGAAATAAAAAGGCAAAATAGAAAAGGCAAAATTGTTGAGCATCTCTGGGATCTTCCTTTTAGCTGTTTGTGACTGCAGAAACAAGAAGAATCAGCGCGGAGTAAATCTAATCACATTTAGACACAGCCCTGTAGTCAATAGAGAGAAGAAGGAAGATATTACAGGACTGTAATCTTCTTGGAGATGGAAACAGGGAAGAAAAACCCAGCAAAGGATTATGAAGTTAGCTGACCTGCTGTTAAACACAGAGGAGTCACGGAGGTGAGCATTGCCTGGAGAAGCCCAGCGTGCATTGGGTATTAACAGGGTCCTTAGTAACAACGTAGGTAGGGCTGGATATAGCCTGCTGTGCTGCCTGAGTTTAGCAGGGGTTGGAAGTAACTCAGCAGAGAGCCCTGGGCTAGATATGTCTTTAGTTGTCACCTGCAAATAATTACAAAGAGGTTACTTGAGAGATGGCTCTCAAGACCTGCCATACTCTTTGTCCCCACGATGCTCCTCCTTGTTATACAGTTAAAGCCACTTATCTCCATATGCTGGCTACCGTGTCATCCTGACACCTGGGACCAACCTGTCTTTAATCAGTGAGGGATGAAAGAGCCATGGTGGGACAGTCAGCATCAGGGCTCTCTGATGCTGATTTGCACTGACCTTGTATTGCAGTTCTAGAAATTTTATCCTAGTCTAATTCTCAGATTATCTGCATTTATGAAAGTACACAAAACATTTAATATTTATACATTATATATGCATGTATTATATAACGCAGTGTAGCTCTCAGATTAGATGTGTTTATTATAAAGACACAATGTATGACATATATGCTATATATATATATATATATATATATGATGCTGATATGTTTATGTTATGTATTATATGTAATCATAAATACAGCTAATCTGAGAACTAGATCCATTACACACACATACACACACACACACACTCATAATTTCCAAAGCTAATNATATGCTATATATATATATATATATATATATGATGCTGATATGTTTATGTTATGTATTATATGTAATCATAAATACAGCTAATCTGAGAACTAGATCCATTACACACACATACACACACACACACACTCATAATTTCCAAAGCTAATGACTTCCCTTCAAACAGCGGTTCAAGGGTCCAGTCTCATTTTGTGGCTCCATCACCTTCCACCATGGTTTCCAAAGCCTCTTTTTCATCTGTATCAGGTCAGCAGAAGGTAAGACTATGGAGAGTCTGGAGGGTAGGTTTTGCTGAGCCCAATCCAAGTGCGCACTCTTTTTTTTTTTTTTTAGATTTTTTTTGACATGGATCATTTTTAAAGTCTTTATTGAATTTTGTTATGATATCGCTTCTGTTTTATGTTTTGGTTTTCTGGTCACAAGGCATATGGGATCCTAGTGTCCTGATGAGGGACTGAGCCCACACCCTCTGCATCCACTGCATTGCAAGGTGAAGTCTTAACCACTGGACGGCCAGGGAAGTTCCAGGCGAACATTCTTAACCTGAAACCGGGGCCTCGTTTCCTTTAAGGCTTCTGTCTTGTTTTCAGTGTCTGCCCCTTCCACTCCCCTATACAATTTCCATCCTTTTGTAAACTACGTTTGAAAGGTCTTCTTGGATTAGAAGCTGGCCCAAGTGAGAAAGGCTTTGACGGATCACCTTGGCTCTTAATCCTGTGAAATATTCTGCCATGGTAAATAACAAGCATTATCAACACGAATGTTTTCAGCTCAGGTAACAGCTGTGAAGCCTCTCTCTCAGCATGGAATTGAAAAGGAAGTTTCCCCACCCACTAATTTTGTGATGTACTGTTCTGACTATACAAGGACAAGAAGTAATGCTTGAAAATAAGACAAGATCCTGTCTAGTCGAAGGTTTTAATTACACTTATTAAAGCAATCATTATTATAATATTAACACTACTTGCATAATACATTTGATTTACAAAGTGCTCCTTAAGCACTAGTTCCTATATAAAATAATAAACTTGCAAACATTACAAAGTTGGCTTTCTGGTGACTCAGAATCTGCCTGCCAATGCAAGAGATGCAGCAGGAGCTATGGGTTCAGTCTCTGGATCAAGAAAATCCCTTGGAGAAGGAAATGGCAACCATCTCTCGTTTTCTTGCCTGGGAAGTTCTATGAATAGAGGAGCAGGGCGGGCTACAGTCCATGGGGTCTCAAAAAGTTGGACATGACTGAGCGAGCGACCTAGCATGAACAATTGTAAAGTCCGTACACTGGACTTCAAGTTGAGTTTAGAATTGGGGTTTCTTTCCCTAACAAGGACACTCTCTCTTTGGGTTTCATAATTCCCTTACCGGAAAATGGAAGACTTAAAAACTCAGTGAATACTATAAGGATCAGATCCTGTTTGAGCATTAAGAATAGTCCACGCTAAGGGCCTGCTACATATTCATAGTGTGGGACAGCGTAGATAAAAATATGACTTTTGAAATTTTGATTTGTGATCATCTCTGAATCCATATGTAATCATTAAATGCCACTGAATACATTTTTAATAATGAGAAGGAATTTGACAAACGACCTGTCTGAGCTGAACAAAGAGATTTAACACAGCAGATCTCACACAGCAGAGAAAATACCTGGAGAGTGTTAAAATCCCATTTGTTAAGGTATATCATATTGTGTTCAAACTGTCCATTTTAAGACCAGTTGCTTATAATAATCACTGTCACAGTGCCTTATAGCCCTATCTTAGTAACAGAAGGGCCAATTTACTCCGTATCTGCAACATTAATAGGTTTGATGCTAGTCTTGAGTACACACATTTCCTAACAATACCATTCCAGAAAGGGGAAACCATTCTTATTGTCACATTAAGCTGTGCCATGGAACAAGACTTCAACATTTTTTCTTTTGTATTTGGGATCTCTTTCTTTCCCAAGGATTGGAATCAATAGAGAAGAAGATAAGAAATGATCTCCTTATAAATTTGTGTAAAGAATACACACACACACAAAAAGAACTATTAATGATCAAGGAAAGAAAGAGAGTCAATATTTACTGAGTTGTTTTGTGCCAGGCAATGTGCTAGGGCATTTGTAGTCTAGGTCTTTTAAATTTGGGGATGGTAAACAGGGCTGAGATTATTTAGTTACCTCTCCATTGTTCAGTGGATATATTTGATTATCTTTGAAAATCTTAGTCTTAACTCTTTGCTTTTCTTTGTGCAAGTTCAGAACCCTTCATCTCCATGCCTAGCTGATAATTTTCTGGATAACTCATAATTCCCTGGAGAACTCACATTTTGTATACAGTATAATTAAGAAAATATTTTATAGATGGATAATGGGAAGCTACTGTATAGCACAGGGAGCTCAGATCAGTGCTCTGGGATGACCTGGAAGAGTGGGTTGAGGGGAAGAAAGGGTCAAAGGGGAGGGGATGTATGTATACATATGATTGATTCACCTGGTCTTACAGCAGAAATCAACACATTGTAAAGCAATTATACTCCAATTTAAAGAAATAATAAGTAAAAATATACTATACTGTGATATAACAAGAACAAGAACAAAAGCAATTATACTCCAATTTAAAGAAATAATAAATAAAAATATACTGTACTGTGATATAAATAAATAATCTAGTGGAAAAAATATTCTTGCAAATAAAATCACAGTATGACAAATCCAAGTATAAATGACTTTCTAAAAAAATGTCTGATGTTCAAATTACCACCAATGATTCCAACCTACATTTGTGTTGCTAACTAAGAATGATCTGTATAGATTACTCTATTTCCACTGATTTTGTCTTTTAAGAAGTGAAAGAAAACCACCTGTAATTCATGTTCATTTAAAGTTCATTTTTAGCAAATAGCAGATATAATTCCAAAATAATTGAAAACAGGTGAAGTACCAAAGCCAATGTGGTAAATATAATGAATATAAAGAAATGGAAACCTAAGCCTAGGTAAATGCTTAAAGATCGTTTAGTTACTCCAGTTTACAACATAGGTTGAAGATTCACAGTCAGACATGTTAAGTGACTTTCCCAAAGACCCACAACAGAGAATAGCAAACATTCAGTCATCCTAAATTTCTTAACAGAAACCTGAAGATAGTATTTCTTTTGACATTTATCAAAAAGGGATTGTTCGTGGAGTAGAATCCATTCCTTCATGATAGGAGTGACATGTCTAGATGTTCCTTCTTCACATTTCTGCCTGAAACAAAACAAAATAAACCCTATATGTTAAAGGCATCAACTGCCCTGTCTTGTCTTCTATATTCCTGAAGACTTTTTATTTCTTCCTCCTCAGCACCCAACACCTGTAATTGTTCTTTAATATGGCTCAACACTCTGACTCTTTCTTTAGCGATAATCTCTCCACAATTTTCTTCACCCACCCCGTCCCTTGGCTTCTGGCGCGCCGCCTTGAAACTCTTCATATCAAGTAGTCCTTTCTCTACTCTTCACCTCTTCTCAGCTCAATTTCTCTGACATTCACTCTCCTACAATTCACTTCCCATCTAAATCTTCAGCTTAGGAACACGGCCAATTTCTCACTGTCTCCAAGCACCCTCCTGCCTTCAGTTTCCTCTCTGCCCATCTTAGATTTCATGATCCATTGTTCAATATAATCATTATATACAAACACCACCCCCTCGCCTCTCCCTCCTCACCTTTCATACTGCAGTGGCAGAACTCCGGGTTGTGACCAGCAATTCTTTATCTTTTTGGTGCCTACATTTAAGCAGCCAAACATAAAAAGAGAAAATAATATGACTAGGATGACTAGATTAGCTTTAAAGCCATAATTTAAAAAGCTATAATAGGCACTAAACGTGTCCTGGAAATTCTGCTTTCCACCCACCAAACCTTCAATCATCTGCTCCTTTCTCTCTCTTGTTACAACCGAGAGCTTTCTTACTTCTTATTAAAGGCTAGTCTCCACTTGTGCCCATCATTTTTCTCCAATTCAGATTTCTTACACCATCAGCACTCCTTTTCCCCCTTCATATATTCATCCAACAGACCTATGTCATAGATGAGAGAATATAAAAATGTTTTTGATTTGATGGAAGCTGTAGGAAGGAACCCGTGTTTTGTTTCAAGTGTGAGCCTGAACAGGATACTGGTGAGATACGATTCACATATTAAAAAATAAAAAGGTCACTGCAAAACTATAAAGAGAGAGAAAGTAAGAGGAGGGATACCCCTTAGTATCTGTTAAAACAGAATAGAGAAGAAGGCAGCTTGACCACAATGGGTTTAGAGAATTGAGGGCAAATGGCAGGATTAGAGACATCTATTTCAATCTAAAATCAAAATGACTTGTTGATAGTGTGAATAAAGGGCGATGAGGGAAAGAGGAATTATGAATGAAACTTAGCTTTGGGGCCAGAAGAGTTGGCTCATTTTCTCCATTTCCTCAACTATTATTCATTTTTCAGATGAATGATGATATATTTCAAACAGATAGAAAACTGTAAAAATAACATCACCAATTTTCAAGGGACCACTGTGCTAGCTCAGTCATGTCTGACTGTCTGTGACCCCATGGACTGTAGCCTACCAGGCTCCTCTGTCCTTGGGGATTTTCCAGGCAAGAGTATTGGAGTGGGTTGCCATGCCCTATTCTAGGGAATCTTTCCAACCCTGGGATCAAACCCATGTTCCCACATTGCAGGCAGATTCTTTACTGTCTGAGCCACCAGGATTTAAGCTTGAGCTTACCAAGATTTAAAAAAGGATGTTAATATTTTGCCATGTTTCATCAGATGTCTCTCTTTTAAGAATGAATTATTACAGGAAAAGCTGAAAGTTTATGCTATTTCTTCTTCCCTATCCTCTTTAGAGGCAGCTATTTTCCTGAAGTGGATGTGTATTTTTGCCATGAACATTTTTTCAATTTCATTTTTCTCTATACATATCTACCCACCAATTTTTAAATACTGTACCATGTTTGAAAATTTAGATAAATGGGATATTTTGTGTTCTTCTCAGGTGGTAAATAATTTGCCTGCCAGTGCAGGAGATGCAAGAGACTTGGGTTCACCCTCCAGGTCAGGAAGATCCCCTGGAGTAGGAAATGGAAACCCACTCCAGTATTCTTCCCTGGAAAATCCCATGAATGGAGAAGTCTGGCAGGCTGCAGTGCATGCAGTAGCAAAGAGTGAGACAAGACTGGGCAACTGAGTACACATGCAAGAGTTATTTTTTGCAATTATTTACCAACTCTCCTTTCATTCAAAATTTATTTTTGAAATATATCCATTCCAATGTAGATTAGTTTTTGTATTTTACTGTTTATAGCTCTGTTCGAATAAATTTATTTTACTTATCTCCCATTAATCGGCAGTTAGATTGTCTGCCCTGAATTTCTTAAAACAGGGCTTCAGGGAACATCTTTGCAGATGTCACCCCCTGCAGGCAGATCAATACTTTCTCCAAGGATGACTCTAAGAAATAAAATAGCTGGGTCATAAAGATAGGCATTCTCTGTTTTGTTTTGATTTGTTTTTTAACATATTGCTGAATTGATTCCTGTTTTCTGGCATTGTGTCTATTTTTTAAAAATTGTATAGGCATATAGTTAATTTACAATGTTGTGATACTTTCAGGTGTACAACAAAGTGACTCAGTTATCAGTTCAGTTCAGTCACTCAATCATGTCCAACTTTTTGCGACCCCATGGACCACAGCACACCAGGCCTCCCTGTCCATCATCAACTCAAATTCATGTGCATTGAGTCAATGATGCCATCCAACCATCTCATCCTCTGTCATCCCCTTCTCCTCCTGCCTTCAATCTTTCCCAACATCAGTTCAGTTCAGTCACTCAGTCGTTTCTGACTCTTTGTGACCCCATGAATCGCAGCACACCAGGCCTCCCTGTCCATCACCAACTCCCGGAGTTCACTCA
>SJYV01050321.1:1642656-1665916 GCA_006410875.1 Neotragus pygmaeus
TGATACTGGTATGAACATATCAGAAGTAAAAGAAGGTAATTTGTAAAAGCTTCAGGGTTGTTTTTAGCCCATTACACTTTGAGTAGAGATTGGCATTATGGTAGGATGATCCCAAATCAAGAATTTTCAAATGATATATTTCTTGGAGAAACTAACAAAATCAGTCTTGACTTGCTAATTTTGAGGATGAGCTTGTAGAAAAAAAGTGGGAAAACCCTTACACATTTGAAACTCCCATTATAAAGAAGGTAAGAATATTTGAAGTAATCAGCTTCAAGTACAAACTTGAATATATAAATGTTAAAAAGTAAAGGATAGGAAGTAAAACAAATATAGACTCAAGAATTAAATATGGGGCTGTAAGGCAACAAATAGAAAAGAAAAAGAAAATCTAAGAATCCTTAAAGTATAAACACATCTTTCCAAAGAAATACCCAAGTAGAAGAGTTAAACAACTTTCAGATAAGAAGAACTAATCCAAATAAGAACTGGATGGCTTAGATGGTAAAGCGTCTGCCTACAATGTGGGAGACCCGGGTTCGATCCCTGGGCCGGGAAGTTCCCCTGGAGAAGGAAATGGCAACCCACTCCAGTATTCTTGCCTGGAAAATCCCATGGACAGAGGAGTCTGGTAGGCTACAGTCCATGAGGTCACAAAGAGTCGGACAGGACTGAGCCACTTCACTTCAAGGCTTGTATGTATCTGTTTGTTCAGGTTTTCAGTAACAAAGAAGCCTAGGCTGGGTGGCTGACAAGAAGCATAGTAGGTATATCTAGGATATCACTGATAATCAGTGATAGAACAGACAAAACTAAACATAAAGGAAAAACAAAAGAGGAAACTGAAATTTGGTATGTGTTCAAAAGGGGCTTAGCTATTATAATATATATACTTAATTCTTACAAATTTATGAAATAAGTATTGATTAAGGCTGACATAATTACCCACACAATGTATTCTCTTATGTTGCTGGATATACAGAAACTGACAGGGGGAGAAAGCCTCGCTGTGTCTTACCAAAATTCAATCATGAAGGAAAAGAGAAATTAAGATATAAATTATCTAAAACTATCACAAGTCTCAGTGTAGCTTTTGTCTGGACTTTTTAACTTAGGAGAAAGCAAAATTGTCCAACATCTGAAGACAAGTAGACATTTGGTAAAAGAATTCTGGAACAAGAGGGAACAATAATTTATTGTTCTCACAAAAGAGTTATTGGAGACCCATAGTTATAGAATAGAGAAAACTTTGAAAAGAAAGAAAAATGCAAAGGCCTGCAATTTAGACAGAGAAAATGTTTTTATAGCAAGACATTCAAAATGTTACCTCATATCTAAGTATGAGCAAGTCACATTGCTGAGGTATGCAGGAAAGTCAGCTCCATCAATAATTCTATTTTTATAAAAAACAAAACTGAAAAAAACATAAAAATGAACAAGCAATTCCTGGCTTTTGGTGATAACGTAGATGACTCTAAAAATTGTTCAAAACAATACCATCTAAGGTTAATAGGTTCTCTGGAAGGTTGGAAGTTAGGAAGTTGGCCAATTTTATAAAGGTTTATCAATAATAAAGGAGCCAATTCTCTAGGGTTATTTATGGAGGTTTCATTTGTTGTCAACAGAATGTATATATCTGATGCCAGTTTCCTTCATCTCATTGAGAATTTGCCTAGAAGATTTTTTTATAGTTTACTTTCTGAATGATAATCAAAACAATTAAACCAAATTGTGTTATATCAAAGTAGATGATAAGTGATAGTATCAATCATTTGCATTTTTGAGCTTTAAACATTTGAAAAGTTAACAAACTGTTACTAATGGTACAGGAATCAGAAACAGATTAAATCATAATTTTGCCACTTAGCATCTTGATCTTAGATGTAAAATGAACATACTAATACCTACAGTGTGGAGTGGTTCTTAGAATTGAAAGGACATGTAATTCTACTTAAATGGAACCTGTTACACAGTAGAAGTTGAAAAAAAATGACACTAAGGACTTGAAAGACAAACTGAAATAATACATATGTCAGTAAAGTTAAAGCATAAACTTGAAAAAGGTAAAACCATGATTCTCACCTAAATATATGAACAAATTTCAAATATGTAGTTTAATTTATTAATTAATGAGAGAGCATGAAAGATGTTACATCTGGTCAATTGATTATCCAAAAAGCAGATACATATATAATCAAACAGAAATATTGAAATTAGTGTGATTAACAGACATAATATATTGATTCTTCAACAAGGTTTGCAGAAATCAACTGCACTCCACTCATCAAAATGCATCTACATATAACCAAGAATTATTTGTACCACTAGCAGTTATCTACAATTTCAAGGTTGTAAAAATAGCTCAAAGATTATAAAAAGACAGAGATAAGTAGGATTTGTGCACTAAATAAGACATCTGGTACCAATTTCTGCCAATTTCCATTTGTCCACTCACACTCATTTTTCTGACAGTCTTCCCACCTTACGTTCATTATTATATCAAATACATTTTATTATTGGTCATAGAAAAATAGACTAGTCTTGTTAGGTTTGGCCTAGTTTTATGTAGATCAAGTAAGATTTTTTTCATTAACTCTGTAAGCTTTAGAATTCTTTGACTAATCAAGTGCCATAGAGTACTGAATAAACTCACAAGTACACAAAATTAATTTCCAATCAAATGTTCCCATTAAAAAAAATAAAATCATCATTTTAAATATATCTATGTATTCACTATTTAGAGGACAGGAAAACAAACACAAGAAATTATCTCCAGCAAGTCTGTACTACAGTGCTTATACATTTGAATGAATGAATTCTCTTTCAGACATCCTCAAAATTTTCTAACGCTCATGGCTTATCAGAAATTACCTTTCTTACCACCTTGGAGACTCAGCTCTGTAAGGTCAGTTCTCCTAACAGAACTTTGTATGCTTTGTGTTGTCAATAAAGCAAGCATTCTTATTAAAAAAACCATCTTCTGTTCAGTTCAGTTCAGTTCAGTCACTCAGTCGTGTCCGACTCTTTGCGAACCCATGAATCACAGAATACCAGGCCTCCCTGTCCATCACCAACTCCCAGAGTTCACTCAGATTCACGTTCATCGAGTCAGTGATGCCATCCAGCCATCTCATCCTCTGTCGTCCCCTTCTCCTCCTGTCCCCAGTCCCTCCCAGCATCAGAGTCTTTTCCAATGAGTCAACTCTTTGCATGAGGTGGCCAAAGTACTGGAGTTTAAGCTTTAGCATCATTCCTTCCAAAGAAATCCCAGGGTTGATCTCCTTCAGAATGGACTGGTTGGATCTCCTTGCAGTCCAAGGGACTCTCAAGAGTCTTCTCCAACACTACCGTTCAAAAGCACCAATTCTTCGGTGCTCAGCCTTCTNGGCCAAAGTACTGGAGTTTCAGCTTTAGCATCATTCCTTCCAAAGAAATCCCAGGGCTGATCTCCTTCAGAATGGACTGGTTGGATCTCCTTGCAGTCCAAGGGACTCTCAAGAGTCTTCTCCAACACTACAGTTCAAAAGCATCAATTCTTTGGTGCTCAGCTTTCTTCACAGTCCAACTCTCACATCCATACATGACCTCTGGAAAAACCATAGCCTTGTCTAGACAGACCTTAGTTGGCAAAGTAATGTCTCTGCTTGGTCCAGTGGTTAAGAATCCACATTCCAAAGCCAGGGATGCAGGTTTGATCCCTGGTGAGGGAACTGAGAACCCACATGCCTCAAGGCAACTAAGCAAGCTCTCACATTGCCAGGAAAGACCCCAAATGCTGCAAATAAGACGTGACGCAGCCAAGAAAATACATATAATTCTTTTTTTTTTTTAATTTTCCCCTGGATGTTGTATTCACATGAACTTAATAGGTTTACCCAAATTTTGGTGATCCTCCACCCTAAAACTTCAATAGGAATTCAAATGCCTCTGCAATTGGGTATAATCACAATAACTAAATAAAAGACAGTGTGGTGGATGGATAAGGAATGTTGCATATGTAAAATGGGCTGGAGTATAAGAGCAGATATAATTCCAGGATAGTACGCAGAGTGTAGACTTCAACACTTTTTTTTCCAGCAAAGAAATGCACATGAGGGGATATAATAGCAATAGAGATTTAACATTGAGCCCATTTTTATTTAAAATCAAATTTCTGTAAACTCTAGAGCGCTTTATAGAAACAGACCATGTATCTCTCAACTGAATACTGGACACATCTGAAGGAAATTCAACCCCTGAACTTTAAGTAGATTTCTTTACCTGATGATAACAATGAGACCCTGATGAGCATTCCAGCAGCTAAGGAATCGAATTTTGGGGACAATCTTAGTTCACTGACCAGGGATCAGACCTGAGTCCCCTGCAGTGGATGTACAGAGTCAACCAGTAGAATGCCAGGGAAGTCGCTAGGGGAGTAAAACTTCAAGACTATCTTCTCCAAAAGATTTTGGGTATAAAGAGAGGAAGCAGAAACTGCTGGTGAAAGTCTGGCTTGAATCACTGAGATGCTCATTTGTTCAAAGTAAAGGTTTTAGTTCTGAACAATCTTTCACTCCATAGGTTTCTATTTTAGCTGTTGCCACTGTTCCCTCTTCTCAGAAGTCTCTTGGCATTGCAGTTAAAAAGACAATTAAGCTTTGAGGCTTACTTGGGGGTAAAAACAAGGAAATATTCAAGCTTGAAAGGTAAATGTCGACATCCTTCCATCCTTCTAGAAATGCTTCTTAATCCACATGGCTTGGAAAATAAAAATAAAAATACCTTGAAAGTCATAGTGATCCCTGGTGGAATTGGCTCTGTAATGGTCAGATAATGACCTGAGTTTCTGAGTCTCACAAAAATTTTTGCTGGAAACAAGATCATACTGGACTGGATTTATACTCAGGTTCATGCTATTATACATGTATGTGTATACTTCCCATGTGCCAAAAAAACATTAAGACTGTTCATGAGAATTTTTCAGATGAAGATTTTGGAGGGGGTGTCTTGAAGATTGTGTTGTTACAGTTCCTGATTGGTCTGTTCTTTCACTGGGAATCAGCATACGAATGTGAACTTTCCACATAAATGCAGCCAGGGACCTGAAAAACTATTTGACTCCATTCATTAACTGCTCTATTCTGACTGATTTTCTGATGTCCGATCATGTTTCATTATCATTCTCGGTTTTCTCAAGTTCACTATGCGTGCTTATTTATGAAAATCACCTTTTAGAGAAAGTCTGGCCACATTCTTCAGCCTAGAGTTTGGAAAGTGGGTGCCGTGTTTAGAAAGTGGTAAGAGACAACCTATACCCAGAGCAAGAGGATTTATGGGTTCCTGGAAACTGTGAGTCTTCTACATTGTTGGGCTTGAGATTGGGTGAGGTGATAATAGAGAGTCACTGATTTGCTATTCATTGTGGGAAGCGACAAGTTGTGTTTATCAGTACGTACCCAGGAAGGACTTTATGAAATCAAAAGAAAATAAAATGCTTACTTGCCTTAGAAATGTCAGTACACCTTTAATTGAAAGCTTGGTCCCCTGCAGGTCTGCTGGGAAAGATTAGGTTAATTTTCTATGTATTCCAATCTGCAGAATAAGATCCTGAATACAAACATGGAGATTTGGGATGTGAGCATAATCTTAGACAGGGGATGAACAATCCCTGTCTTCAGTGGTGACTCACCTTTTCATGGCCAAATTCTTTATATCAACAGCCAGCTATTCCTGTAACTTTCTGACTTTGGGGTGTGAGCTATAGAGTTTAAACCCTTTCCGAAAGCAATTTTGCTTCTCCTCGTTTTCAAAGACTGCTTTATTAGAATACACTGGCATTTTGATTACATCACTACACAGAAAAGTTTTTGATAAAGACTTTCACTTAAAAGCACTGTTCAAATCATAATTATTATAATTAAATTATTCTTATTAAGTAATTATCTACATCTACTCATCTAACTGTGGCAATAGAAGAATTGACTGCCTTCAACTAAAAAAAAATTAAAATGCTGCCAAGGCAAAAAATGGGTCAAGTGGTCCAGATTGCTTCCCATTCTCCCTCTCCTGCTCTCTCTCTGTCCCCCTCTCTCCACACACACGTGCATGCCTTTCTGGTAGCATCTGTTTTCCTATATAGAACCCAAATCTGCCCAGGTAGAAGCCCCTAGCCTCCTACCACCAATACCGCCACTAATGATAAAATTCCTACCTATGTGGAGAGTTTCTCTCTGCTTGTACCTGTACTGTTATTCTTGTGACTGTTAACCATGAGTTGGAGAAGACTTTTCCATCACTCACGATGTACTATCCTTGTACAGGGAGCTCATTTGATCTATTCCCTGGCTTCTCTATGCCCCTTATTTACTCTGACTAGGGAGAAGAAATGGCTGAAACTGAGGGATGAATTTGGGAAAACGCTTTAGGCAGGCTCGGTTCAGCTCCTCGCTTCCTCCCTCTGAGGACCAGCTGCCTAAAGAAAGCAGAAATTAAACTCTCCCCCTAGTGAGTCATTCTTTGCTTTGCAGAAGGGGAATGCTTTGCCTCATCTAGTGCTCTGAATGGGAACGGTGACTGTTTATTTCCAGAATTTAGCTACTAGGCTCTTTTAGCTCTGACTCTAAGGCATATCCTCCCATTTAGACTTTATGATAGAGCTTCGAGACTAATGTTCTATGAACAGCCTCAGAAATGCCATAATATCCTTCTTTCTGGGACTCAGAGTGGCTGGGTGAGATTTTATGGACGCCAGTTCCCCACACCATTCATTACTAGCTGTAAGAAGCCTCGTCTGTTTATCCCAGTTTCCATAAAAATATTATCATTTTGTATATGTGCCCTGAAGCGAAAAAAGCTTGAAAGACAAACTTTTTGTCAGCAACAGAGGTGATAGTTTTATTTTTCTTGTGCCTGACTTTTGTCTTAACTTGTTCAGACCAGAGCAGGAAGAAGACGCCTTTTTATCAAGATGCCTCAGAGCTGTAGCATTGTACTTACGGAATAATCTTTGTGTGGTTTTTCCTCCTCCCTAAGACTGATCATGCATTTTTGTCCTTGTGAATCTAGTTTCATTATGTGAATGCTCCTTTTGGGTGCTCTGTTGGTGTTCAATGCTTTCCACCTAATCTTCTTCTCACCTTTCCAGCAACTGGCATTTTCCTTATATGATTACTGGCTTTATCACATGCCCAAAATTTTAAAAATAATAATAATTGATATTCCTCAAAAAAAGTACATGGTAAAAAGCATGACTGTGGAGTCAGATAAATTTGGTTTAAATTCTCAAAAACTTTATTTGACCTTGGACAAAATACATAAATCTTCAAAAATGTCAGTTTCTTTAACTGTCATGGTTGGGATATTAATTGTCCCTGCCTCTCTGTATTGTGAAGATTAAACAAGATTAAATATATGCATATAACTCTTAATATAGTGTTTTACATATAGCATGCATTTGACAAGTATCAACTATTATTATTATTAAGAACAGAGATATGCAAGAAGTGAGGAACTCAGAAATTCTAGGAAAGTTCTCTGATATCTACTACTTTATTCATAATAAGAGAAGCTTTATCTTCTACCATAGATGATCAGGTGACAAGAAATCATAAACAGCATTAAAATAAAAATATTATCATTTTCTTTGTGTGCCTTGTTATGAAAAAAAATTTTGGGAAAATGACAGGGGAAAATGCAAAATCAGGCCAAAAAGATTATAAAAATTCAGCAGTCTGAGGTCAGTAAGTTGTTGGTTCACTATCGGGCTCCCATATAACTTGATGCTTTTGAACTATGGTGTTGGAGAAGACTCTTAAGAGTCCCTTGGATTGCAAGGAGATCCAACCAGTCCATTCTAAAGGAGACCAGCCCTGGGTGTTCTTTGGAAGGAATGATGCTAAAACTGAAACTCCAGTACTTTGGCCACCTCATGCAAAGAGTTGACTCATTGGAAAAGACTCTGATGCTGGGAGGGATTGAGGGAAGGAAGAGAAGGGGACGACAGAGGATGAGGTGGCTGGATGGCATCACAGATTCGATGGACCTGAGTTTGAGTGAACTCCGGAAGTTGGTGATAGACAGGGAGGCCTGGCGTGCTGCGATTCATGGGGTCGCAAAGAGTCGAACACGACTGAGCGTCTGGACTGAACTGAACTGAACTGAACTGATAGCTAGTGGAGAAGGAGACCAAGGAAAGAGACAGGCACTCCAGACTGGTAGGTGGCAGGTCTAATAAGCAAAGAATTTAAATTCAGCGCTTGTCTTGGACAGACCCAAGATGAGCAGATCTCCACACCCGCCTGCCAGAATCATACACCCGTATAGAGGCTTTAACTGGGTTCGGTCACACGTATGCTATCCAGATGGTCTCAGTAACACCTTCCTCTCTCAAGTCTGTGTCCTTGGAACAGCTCCCACTGTGGGAACTGTAGGCAGAGGGTACATTTCAAGGACAGGGAAAGCATGAAGAGTCTCTGACTGTCCAGGTTCAGCTTTCTGGTGGAACCACACCCAAGGAAATTATGAAAGGAGTTGGAGGCCATCCAGGAGTTCCCAACTGAGGAGGGATTAGCAGAATGACTAGATAGCCCCCCTTCCTCAAGTGAGGGCTCAAAACATGCCCTAGTTGTGTCAACACTGCATCTGGCCTAGCCCAAGATTTTTCCGGTCACCTCCTAAATGAGGCTACCGCCATTAGGGGATGAGGGAAACTAAGAACCATGGTATAGATATTCATTGACTGGACAGTAATTGGGGTCACATTATTGAAAGAAAAGCTTCTATATGCACATTGCTTTGAACTGTTTGAAACATTTTTGTATCTATAGATCTCATTTTGACCTCATAGTAACCTCATGGGGTATCTGGGGGAGTATTGAAATCTTCATATGAAAAATAAAGGAATCTAGATGAAAAGAAAGGGTACTGAAACAAAATATCCTTCCAAAGAGATGCCACAGCTGAAGCTCTGCAGTCTCGCCTCTTCCCCTTAGATACGCTATTGACACACGTGTTGAATAGTGCTCTCTTGATGACCCATGTGTGTGTGTGTGTGCTCAGTTGTGTCTGACTCTTTACGACCCCATGGGCTGTAGCCTGCCAGGCTCCTCTGTCCATGGGACTATCCTAGCAAGAATATTGGTGTGGATTGCCATTTCTTACTCCCAGAGATAGTCCACACTCAGGGATCAAACCCGCATCTCTTCTACATTGGCAGGTAGATTCTTTACCATTGGGTCACCGGGGAAGCATCATATGTATATATACTGGCAGCACCATGCAGCTTGTCAGAAGCCCAGGTGGTGACCCATATTTTATTATAATGTGAAAATTTTTAAATGATGGTATCAAGACAAATAATAACATTTCCACTTCTTGAATGTTCTAAAATATCTATAGACTAGTTTATTTAACCTTCACAAAAATTCTGCAATAAAGGCATTATTAACCTAGCTTTGGATATTAAGAAAACATAAAAATATGAATCCAGGCTTTTATATCCTCAAAACTTGTTATTTCTGTGTTTGCACATTATCTTCCAAAATGAGTCTTTAGAGCAGCTATTAAGAATGGAACAGAACCTGAGGAGCAAAGAGTATTGAATTCATCTATAAGTATCCTTGGCTTGCCTTCAAGGAAATGTGGATTCAAAAGGAAGGATGATATGTGGAAAAGCCTGATAAAAGCTTTAAAATTTGGAAACTATTTCAGTTTTTTCAAGAGGAATATTCAACACATTTAGAATCTCCAAGAGTTAGTAGACCGTGACCTTTAGTTGTTCCCAAGAATCTAACCAGAAGTAGTTTCTACTAAGTCAAGGGATATTTGCAAAAAATTTTCAAACTTCCTTGATAGCTGAGTTGGGAAAGAATCTGCCTGCAATGCGGGACACCGGGGTTCAATCCCTGGGTTAGGAAGATCCCTTGGAGAAGGGAAAGGCTACGCACTCCAGTATTCTGGTATGGAGAATTCCATGGACTGTATGGACCATGGACCATAGGGTCCCAAAGAGTCAGACACGACTGAGCAACTTTCATGCACACACAAACTACTGCTCTTAAAACCCCCATCAACCCCAGCCAAAACCTGTAAGAGTCTGCTGAAGGGAAGTTAATCAGATTCTGATCAACACACACCCAATATAAAAGGCAATGAAAAGCAGATCAACATGAAAATAAAGGACAAATTCGAGCTGCTTTATTCTCCCTTCAAGGACATACATGTTATGTAAAGTGTTTCTATATGTTAGACAAGGCAGAAATATAGACATTCTGTAGTTAAGAAAGAATCAGAGAATTCTTTCTCACATTATGTCTTAGGAGACTCTGAAATATCTGTCTTTTATTTTTTTTTAATACTTATTTATTTATTTATTTTTGGCTGCACTGGATCTTTGTTGCTTTGCATGAACTTTCTCTAGTTGCAGTGGGGGCAGGGAGGAGCTACTCTCTAGTTGCAGGGCGCAGGCTTCTCATTGCAGTGGCCTCTGTGGAGCACAGGCTCTAAGCGTGTGGGCTTCAGTAGTTATGATGCAAGGGCTTTGTCATCCCACAGCATGTGCAATCTTCCTGGACCAGGGATCCAACCCATGTGCCCTGCATTGCAAGGTGGATTCTTAGCCCCTAGACCACCAGGGAAGTTCTCTATCTTTTATAATATGACAAATGCTTTCAGAAAGTTAACATGTATAAAATTTTCTTAACTACGAACCCATTCTGGATAAAAGACTAACAATATGGTTCAGGAAAGAAAGGGACATGGCAACTTCAAATCAATCTTAATATCCTTGCTACCTCAGGCAAATGAAAGACTTTGGGGCATTACTGATTATAGAGGTAAGGGAAATACATACTTAGAATGGGATTCATTATACATTATTATTTTAGTCTGCAAGGAGTCTGTCACCATGCTGTTGTGGGAGGGAGAAGAAGTAAAAATGACCAAGACCTTGCCCTAAGTAAACTGAACAAACTTGGTGGAGAGACAAGGCTTATATCAATGAAGTTATCACACTGCTGCTGATGGAGAGTGAACGTTCGTTTCCCAGGAAATCACAACCTAAATTGGACAAATAATCTACTGTGTGAAGCAACCAGAAATAAACCCAAGTGGACTTACAGGACTAGCAGGTTGGTATGACTAACATAATGAGTGCTTTGAGTCATGTTCAGACATCCTGAAGTGTTTAGCAGAACCTTGCTGGAATAGGTAAAAGCTTAAAAGAGCAAAGTGGGAAGTGGATTAAGGTTCTGTTACTCCTCCCTCCTCTTTTGATCTTGCTTTTTCTGATGGTCTGTGGGCTCTCTTGTCCTTTCTAAACCATTGACAGAGAATCCTAAACAATTGTAATAAGAAGTCGCTGATGTTCAAGACCTAAATCCCTTAGGTCTGACATCTTCCACTTCTCAACATTTGAGATAAGGGATGTCTGTGCCTGTCTTCCTGCCAGCTTTCTCTCACTACAGATTATTCCTTTTTCTTCTTTGAGCCTCTGTGCTTTACATCGCCTAAGGATAAGCCTGGCACTTTTTACCACGGATGATCCAATTAGCAGAGAAGGGAGCAGCCCAGCTTGCAACAACACACAGACTCTGGTATGAGCCCCACAGAGAAAAAGCAACACTTTAGACACTCTTTGTGCATAGCTGCCTGTCTATTCTCTCTGTGATCTTAGAGCAAAGACTCAGGGAACTGTGTTAGCTGCCCAAGGTTACCATTCAAATCCGGAACAGATGGATGAGAAATCATGTATGTTTCTATTGGTGCAGGTTCACTAAATATCTCACACAATCTGGACCTTTCTAACAGCCATTTACTTTTTTTTTTTGACTGGACAATAGAAAAAGAGAATTTTACATGAAGCTGAAATTCCCCAGAGAGAGTGTATTTATACACTGAACTAAGAGGCACCAAGATGTGTAACTTTTCACATTTTTTATCCTGAAACTTAGGAAATTCTTCTTACTGTTAATAAACCTCCTATAGGTTGAAGATGAGGAAACTGTGGGCCTCTTTGGAGTAGATCAGAATTCACAATGATCTTAGTTCATTCCGTTGTTGTTTTTTTTTAAGAATTGCTCGGGCAACAGTATTTGTTCAGACCTGGAGGAGATGCAAAGAATCCCTTTCTGGTTCTCCAGGGCCACCTGTTGAGGTAAGATACTTACCATTTACACATTCTCAGTCTGTAGTTCGTAGACATCAGTTGGTTTAGTGGGGGCAATATACTGCCTAGATAGCCACCAGATATTTAGGGAGTTTTGTTTGTTTTTGTTTTTTAATGACTGGGGTGTTATAACCTAGTATGGGAGATTCCCTTGTGGCTCAGCTGGTAAAAAGCTGCCTCAATGGGAGATTTTGGTGATAACAGAAAATCACTTTAGAGATCAGAGATGCTAAATACCTTCTAATGCTCAAACAATAGCCTAATTCAAAATGTCAGAAGCAACCTTCCCACTCATAATTGAGAGAGCACAGTGATGAAATTTTACATCAGCCCCAAGATCTTTGCCTTAACATATCCCCAAGGCCCATTGTTTGAAACTACAAAGGAGGCTTCTGTGCTGGAGGCTGCATCAGCCACCTCAGGCTAACATAGGAGGCAATAACAACCCAGGAATCTCAATGGCTTGTAACAATGGTTCTTTCCTCATGTCCCATGTCCATTTGGGGGTCTCTTAGGGCTCTCATCCATATACTCTTATGTCTTGGATCCAGGCTGAAGGATAAAGCTGGGATTCAGAAGAGGATGTAGTGAAATCATGAAATGACACTAAAACCTCTTGAAAGCAGAGCATATCATTTCCACACATATTTCATTGGTTAAAGTAAATCACATGACCAAGCTTGATATCAGCAATCCACAAATGTATAAATCCTTTTTCAGAGAGATGCAACAAATATTTTAGATGAAAATACAATTTACTTTAAAGGAAGTGGAGTGGAAGGAGAGGTTTTTATTATATACTGAATATAATACAGCCTCTTAAAAAGGGCTTTAGAAAGAAAATCCACTTCTGATCACAAAACCAGAACAAATTAATTCTCTGACTCCCTTGAATTTGAGCTTCAGAAGAAGAAATGGGAACCCTATCAGAAGAAGAAAAACTCAGATCAAATATACCTATGCCAAAATTATACGTTTTACTAAGACATAATTTACATATAACATTGTGTAAAATTAAGGTGTGTACTGTGATGATTTGATATATTTGTATATGGCAATCTGATTACCATCATAGCTGAAGCTAACATTTCTTATGTGTCACATAATTATCATTTCTTCTTTTGTGATTAGGATATTTAAGATCTGGTCTCTTAGCAAGTTTGATATTTACAATATAGTTGCTATTGTTGTTCAGACACTAAGTCATGTCCAACTCTTTGTTTCCCCATTAACTGCAACACCCCAGCTCTCTCTGTGCATCACTATCTCTCTGAGTTTGCTCAAACTCATGTCCATTGAGTCAGTGATGCCATCCATCCATCTTACCCAGTCGTCCCCTTCTCCTCTTGCCCTCAATTTATCCCAGCATCAGGGTCTTTTCAAGTGGGTCAACTCTTCGCATCAGGTGGCCAAAATATTGTAGCTTCAGCTTCAGCATCAGTCCTTCCACGAATATTCAGGACTGACTTCCTTTCGGATTGACTGGTTTGATCTCCTTGCTGTCCAAGGGACTCTCAATAGTCTTCTCCAGCACCACAATTTAAAATAGTCAGTTCTTCAGTGCTCAGCCTTCTTTATGGTCCAACCCTCACACCAGTATCTGACTACTGGAAAAACCATAGGTTTGATTATATGGATCTCTGTTGGCAACGTGATGTCTCTGCTTTTTAATACACTGTCTAGGTTTGTCATAGCTATTCTTCCAAGGAGCAAGCAGCTTTTAATTTCATGGTTGCAGCCACCATCCACATTTATTTTGGAGCCCAAGAAAATGGCATCTGACATGGTTTCCACATTTTACAATATAGCATTATTGTCTATAATCACTATGCTATGGATTTGAGCTCCAGAATTTATTTATCTGGCTGAAAGTTTGGACCCTTAACATCTTCCCAAATCTCTTAATGCCTGCTGCTGCTGCTGCTAAGTCACTTCAGTTGTGTCCGACTCTGTGCGACCCCATAGATGGCAGCCTACCAGGCTTCTCTGTCCCTGGGATTCTCCAGGCAAGAACACTGGAGTGGGTTGCCATTTCCTTCTCCACTCCCAGTTCCTATCCCCTGGTAGGTAACTACCACTGTCTTGTCTGTTTTTATGGTTTTCATTTTTTGGATTTCACTGTAAGTGATATTAATATAGTATTTGTCTTTCTTTGTCTGGCTTATCTCACCAAGCATAATACCCTCACAGTACATTATTACAAACACTGAGATTTCTTTCTTTCTTTCTCAAGGATTATTTTCCATTGGATACCTGCATCACATTATCCTTTCATCTGCTGATGGATATTCAGATTGCTTCCCACGAACAATGCTGCAACATGAAGGTTGCAGTATTTTTTGATATCCTGTTTTTATTTGCTCTGAATATGTAACCAGAAGTAAAGTTGTTGGACTATATGATAGTTTCACTTTTAGCTCTTTTGAGGAAACTTATATTGTTTTCCATATTGGTTAAACCAGTATATACTCCCACCAGCAATGTACATTGTACATTTTTTCCAGCATGTACACATCCTTGCCAATACTTTCCTTTTGCCTTCTTATGGATAGCCATCCTAATAAGTGGTAAGTGATCTATCATTGTGGTTTTGATTTGCGTTTCCCTGATTAGTGATGCTGAGCCTCTTTCATGTATCTGTTGGCCATTTCTATGTCTTCTTTGGAAAAAAAAGAATGTCTGTTTAGATCTGCCTATTTTTAAATCAGATAGCTTGGGTATTTGTTGTTGTTGACGTTGTATGAGTTTATACATTTTGCATATGAGCTCCTTATCTAATAAGTGGTTTACAAATGTCTTCTCCCATTCCATAAGTTGCCTGTTCATTTGCTGAGTGTTTCTTTCGCTGTTCATAAGCTTTTTGGTTTGAGGTAACAGCAGTTTTTAGTTTGATGTAGTAGTTTAGTTTGATTAACAAACTGGTCATCTCCAATATCTTTTATTCTCTCTTCCTGTTTTCACTGCCAAATCAGATCTACCTTCTAATTCTATCAGTGGTACTACCATTAGCCCAGTCATGGAAGCTTGCATTGTCTTTGTGTTAAATAAATAAAATTCTATTTGTATTTTTTTTTTTCTTAACCCTCTTTTGCCTTAATTGAACTCCACTGAAATACTCACCACTTCCTGTTAATAATTTGTGCATATTTTCTCTTTTTATCTGTCCCTAAGCACANACTTGGGTTTCTCTTACCTTGGGCGTGGGGTATCTCTTCACGGCTGCTCCAGCAAAGTGCAGCCACTGCCCCTTACCTTGGATGAGGCGTATGTCCTCACTGCCGCCCTTCCTGACCTTCAACGTGGGACTTTCAACTGTATTATTAGAAGCTGATAAAACAGGAAGTAGAAAACATACTGAGTATGGAGGGAGTTTTTACCTGTAATTCTAACTCTTAGCCATTAGCACTAGTCATGAAATTGAGGATTACATGAAGTAATGCATGCAAAGTGGTTAGCAGAATAAGGAACCAAATGTTAACCACGATTATAACTATTATTTTCTATCATGATCTTAGAATGTAATATTAAATGTGAATTTCTTATTTTCCCCTAATCATGTTTTTTCGATTTCTCTTCTCTGTGGTGTCCATGCTCCTGTCTTACTTCCAGTAAATTTAAATCTTAACTCACTTTCAAATGTCTTTTGGGGGGAATCATTTTGTACAGTTTTTTTTCTTTTTAACTTGGATTGCCTCAATTTAGGAAAACGCACGATGAGAGAAAAATAAAATCTTTCTTTGCGTGCGTGTGTGTTCAATCATATCAGACTCTGCAACCCCATGGACTATAGCCTGTCAGGCTCCTCTGTCCATGAGATTTCGCAGGCAAGAATACTGGAGTGTGTTCCCATTTCCTCCTCCAGGGGATATTCCCATCTCAGGGCCTGAACCAATGTCTCCTGTGTGCATTAGCAGGAGGATTCTTTATCGCTGAGCCACCTGGGAAGCCCCAAAACATTTCTGCATCTGCCCATAAGCTGAAATGAATGTCTGTAAAACAGATTAACTTTAGAGCGAGCTTTTTCATTAGAGGTAAGATGAGCTCTTTTTTTTTTTTTTTTTTTTTTTTAAATTAATTTACTTATTTTAATTGGAAGCTAATTACTTTGCAATACTGTAGTGGTTTTTGCCATACATTCACATGAATCAGCCATGGGTGTACATGTGTCCTCCATCCTGAACCCTCCTCCCAACTCCCTCCCCATCTCATCCTTCAGGGTTCTCCCAGTGCACTGGCCCTGAACACCCTGTCTCAGATATTGAACCTGGACTGGCCATCTATTTCACATATGGTAATATACATGGTGTAGTCTGTTTTGTGCAGCAGATCCAGATGAGGCCTGGAGGGCCTTGTCACACAGGTCAACTCCAAGGTCACAAGTCCCCGGGGAAGACTGAGTTTTGCATAGAACCCATAAGGAGACTGCCTGGCTGAATCTAACTTCTTTTATTGCCTGTGGTCCTAGAGGGATGATGAGCAGGTACCCTTCTGTCACCAGAAGATCCCGCGGGAAACTGCAAGGCTGAAGCATTTTTGGGAAGGAGGGACTATCTCATCATCCCCGGAACAGCTGTCACACACGAGGTACCTGGGGTGAGCCAGCAGGGCAGATGCAAGGAGCAGCATCTGGGCGCTTCGCCCTCTGATGTCCTGCCTGTGTCTGGGAGATCATGGGGTTCTCAGGAGCATGTTAAGCTCAGGAGCATTTGATTCTAGTAATTACCTGGGAACCGTCTGACTAATCTGCACACCTCACCTACAGTGTTGAAGACATTATTTCCAGGGAGTGATAAATGGCAACTACTTAATTGTTTGGAGAAAAGGTGGTGCCGTTTCAATTTGGCCTGGTTCCCAGTCTGGATAACCACCAGTGCCTTCCAAAACAGCATCAATAATAACACTCTGTAGACAGCTAGATCCCATTCCGTTGATATTTCCTCGAGGCAGTATTTCTTGTCTGTTCTCAGGGGAGGGCTAGTATAGTATTCCTAATCTATTTTTCCCATTAGGGAAAATTAGATCTATGAAAGCAGTGGCAAATGTTCAAAGTCATATGATGAGTATCAATGCGAGAGGCAAAAATGAAACCCAGGTGACCAGTGCCTTAGTAAACTAGACTGCAGGAGAATAAACGGCTTCAGATATTGTATTTGAAGAGCTTTGTTTTTCTCCCTGAAATGGGAGTGAGGAAAGATGTTGGATATTTACAAACACCTACCACCATCCCTTGTGGAGGCTGACTGAATCAATGTTCATTTCCTTCTTCCACCTCCCCCTGCTCTTCCTTCCCTTTCTCCTTCACGTTTAAATCTCTGAAAATACTATTTCAGTCTCAGCTAATCCTTCCAATGAGTCTATCTCTCCCAGAATTAAACAAAATCTTCCCCTTCCTTCCTCCCCCCCACCCATTTCCTCTCTCTCCTAATTCCATCCCCACGTATTCAAAGTGACAGAGATTTATCTGGAAAAAGCCAACTAATCAAAGTCAACAGATGGTGACTCAGAACAGCAGATCCTAGACAAAGAAGAGACGAGACCGTCCCTTTTTCTCCTCTGGCCTTTGGAAACTTGAGAAAAGGGGGAAAGCGATCCTGTGGGTTGGCGTTTGATTTTCACAACTTTATGTTTCTCTCCTTCTTGGCCAGCCCCACCACCTGCCAGTGCCTGCCCTGCCAAAGTTAAGGTCAGCCTGACAGGAAGTGCGGAAAGGATGTCGACAGAAAAGTTCCATGGTAGAGCACGCTGTGCTCACAGCCAGAGTTCCCTCACACACCTGTCCAATTAAGAATCCGGGCCCATCCTGAATAAATTAGATCGGAGCTTTTACTCGGAAGTGGAAGAAGATGCTGTGAGCTCCCGCTGGAGCCAGACTCCTCCTGGGACCGTGGCAGGTGCTGCTGGTCCAACGTCTGAGCAGAGCGGCGCTCATCTGCTCCATCCAGGTGTGCAGCAAGCTCCGAGGCTGCCTCAGGGCCCGCCACCTGGTGATGGCGAGAGAGGGCCAGATGCTCGGTGTTGGACGGTTCTGTGCGCTTGGAGCTCTTCTTCGGTGGTCAGTTACCCATATTCGTACTCGTCTTCCTGAGGTTTGCCAGGGATTTCTGCTAAATGGTAGGGAATCCTACACACTAGACAACTGGTTCAAGTTTGAAGCTGTCATCATTCTTACTTGCCTTCTTCAAGGGTGGACACTTTCTTTCAGTAAATTCCAGGGATTTCAGGAATGCCAAAATACAGAAATTCTTATAATGTGACTAATGTTTTACCCTTTGCAGTGTGTGCTCACCTTTATGATCACACCCTGTATTGGTGACAATACCCTTCCCTCTTTCTGTCTTTGCACACACACACACACACACACACACACACAAATCTACTTGTCCTCAGGGAGGCTAGCACAGTTATGCACAGTTGGAGGTGTTTTCATAGTATAGTTTTGAGTGAGGGAGGGCCCAGTTTAAATCCAAATTGTGTTTATGACCGAGATCCTGACTGAGGAAAAATTCGACAGAAACACATGTCAGGTACATAACCTTGGTCCAATGACAATGCTACAGACATTGAGAAGAGCAAACGATTACTAGCAAACTGTAATTTATTCACTGATTTAACTTCTATAAACTTAGAAAAAAGAACCAGCTACAAGTAAGAAATTGCAAAAACTAATTAACTCAACTCTATGTGAGAACTGAGTAGGCAGGCTAGTATAGCTTTGTCACTTATTTAATAAAGTGAAGCACAGATAAGAGGGACCCATTTCATGTCAAAGGACCTCGGCTTGCAGGTATCTAAAACTGCCTCCCCTGAGCATCTTCCACCCATGTTACTGATTATTAGTGATCACAGGTCTGCAGGCTGAAAGGGCATGTGTACATCTGTGTGTGTGTGTGAGAGAGAGAGAGAGAGAGAGAGTTTTGGCAATAGGGGAATGAGCTGCTCTGGGGCCATGAGGCAAGTACTTCCCTGCTGTGAACCTTCATAGGGACACAGCATTGAGGATACTGAGACACTCCAGGAAGTCATAGCAACAGCAGAGTCCCCATCACGGAGGACAGTGGAAAGTGATGTGGCGGTTACCACGCAAAACTTGTGAAATCGACAGGAAACTCCCAGACACGGCTAATGGTGTTGCTTCAATGTCAGGTGGGGTTCAAATCCTACAAACACAGTCTACTCCCTCTTATTTTATTCCCAAATAGGTATCTCCTAAAGAAAGAGTATTCGCCATGGAATACTGAAGTGTGAGGGCTAAAAATTGCTTGCGAAAATTCAAGAGAAATGCAGTGGACTATTGAAGGTCACATAACCTCTAGAGATAATGCTGTGAGTAAAAACACAGTAATTGTGTCTCTTAGTGAATTAATTTCCTTGTTGGATTTGTGCCAGATTTTTTTCAGCCCTTTAAAGGATAACCACTCGTGAGTGGCAAGGTAGTTCAGTATTTGTATGCATAATCTCTGAAGGCTGACCATCTGGGTTTGAATTCTGGTTTCACTTGTTACTAGCTGTGCGACTTTGCACAGATCGTTTACCTTCTCTGCACCTCGGTCTCCCTGGGTCTAGTAATAAAACTACATCATAGAGTTTTAGAATAAAACAAATTCTTATGAGTAAATCTCTCTTAGGCAAAAATTTACATACAGTTCAGTTCAGTAGTTCAGTCATGTCTTACCTTTGTGACCTCATGGACTGCAACACACCAGGCTTCCCTGTGCATCACCAAATCCTGCGGTTTACTCAAACTCATGTCCATAGAGTCGGTGATGCCATCCAACCGTCTTATCCTCTGTTGTCCCCTTCTCCTCCCGCCTTCAATCTTTCCCAGTATCAGGGTCTTTTCCAGTGAGTCAGTTCTTTGCACCAGGTGGCCAAAGTACTGGAGTTTCAGCTTCAGTATTAGTCCTTCCAAGGAAAATTCAGGACTGATTTCCTTTAGAGTTGATTAGTTGGATCTTCTTGTAGTCCAAGGGACTGTCAAGAGTCTTATCCAACACCACAGTTCAAAAACATCAATTCTTTGGCACTCAGCTTTCTCACATCCATACATGACTACTGGAAAAACCATAGCTTTGACTATACAAACCTTTATCAGCAAAGTAATGTTTCCACTCTTTAATAGGCTGTCTAGGTTGGTCATAGCTTTTCTTCCAAGGAACATGCATCTTTTAATTTCCTGGCTGCAGTCACCACATGCAGTGATAAAATTATATTAGTAATATTTTCATACGAAGGATTGAATATTTTGTCTCAAAATCATTCTAGAAGCAGTTATAGACCTCTAACATTTCTAACTAATTGGATTTAAAAAATGGGGGCAGAGAATTTGAATGACTTGGAAGAAAATAGCTACAAACACGTACCATACATGTACATTTAAAGGTGAGCAGCAGCAGCAGCTAGCTAAGAGTTAAGAATAACACCAAAGAAACTCCAAAACAAACCAAAACTGTACGTGATCCATTGATGGCTTTCAGTAATAATGTGTGGAAGAATGGAATAAACCTTTAAGAAATCAGCAAGAGTGCTATCATTGTCAAATATATTTACAAAAATATTTTATGGAAGAGGTAGGAAGTTCAAATTATTGAGCTGTTGAGTCCCCAAGCAGAATTTTAGAAAGTGCTTATTTTTTTTTATTAACTGCAACCCTTCTATCTATCATTCCTATTATTTAAATCAACTTAGGAGTAGCAACCACTGCTTCTTATTGCAGAGTGCCTTGCAAAATTAGTCATGTGGCAGGGTGATGTCAAGCAGATTCAATTCTCCCTTGGAAGTTTTCATTTATTTATTCATTTACAAGACTTTTATTGAACCTCTGCTATTTATGGACACACTGAACAAGGAGCTGGGGACATAAGGTCACTACCAACAGTGAGTACCCAGCGTTGAGGAAGAAAAGGGATGCCACCAGGAAACCAGAGCACAGCTGGACAAATGCTCTAATGGACAAGCACAGGATATAGCAGACATGCCTGGTGTGTGTGTGAGTGGGGGCCAGGGGAGGGAGACTGTTTCAAGGTAAGGAGCAAAGGGAACATGAGGTGTGTTCTGGGTTCTTATGGTTGAGTGGGTGTCAGTCAGGCATAGGGGAGTGGAAGAAGACTGTCCACACAAGGGAAGCTTTTTGGATTCAGGGATGCAAAATTGAGTGTGGATCCTTTGA
Organism: Neotragus pygmaeus; assembly: GCA_006410875.1. Taxonomy (NCBI): domain Eukaryota; kingdom Metazoa; phylum Chordata; class Mammalia; order Artiodactyla; family Bovidae; genus Neotragus; species Neotragus pygmaeus. The sequence continues at coordinate 1,663,965 of SJYV01050321.1, forward strand.
GAAACTCCCTGCAGCTCAGTGTGACTGGACCCTGAGTAAGAAGGAGGTGGTGAGAGGTGAGACTGCAGAAGAGGTAGGTACAGGGAAGACATAAGATCACGAGGAACCTCGTATGCCAGTCCAAGTGGTTGCACCTCACTCTTTGGAACTTAACGCAAGAAAGGAGGAAATTCTGGAAATGGTTGTGGTCAAAGCAGAAGTTTTGGGTGCTTTATTGAAACCAGCTTACTGACCCCAGTGCTGTGGAGCATGCACCTGAGTATGGTGGAGCCAGACTTCCTGGGTTAAAGCTGATATAATACAGTTGTACAATAAAGCTGTACTATACAGCTGGTACAATAAAGCTGCCTGTATTTAGTATCTCTATGACCTCAGCCACACTGCCTAAGCATTTTGTAACTCAGTTTTCTCATCTATAAATAACACTTTTGCTATTTACAGGGTTGCTTAGAACACTGGTCCCCAACCTTCTTGGCACCTGATCTGTGGAAGACAACTTTCCCACAGACTGAGGGACAGCAGGGGGATGGCTTCAGGATGATTCAAGTGCATTATAATTCTTGTGCACTTTATTTCTATTATTATTATATCAGCTCTACCTCAGATCATCAGGCATTAAATTCTGGAGGTTCAGGACCCTTGGTTTAGAAGATTCAGTGAGTCTATACACGTACAGATCTCAGAACAGAGCAAGGCAGACAGTAAATAGTTGATAAATGTGCAGTTATTATTAATGCAGCTTTGCTCTGGTTATAGCTGCAGAGCTCCTTTTCTGTAAACCGGGAACCCAAGCAAAAGCTGTGGGGAGCGAAAATCAACTCTGTCCTGCAAAATGAGGAAAGAACATCACTAGATGTAGGATCATCATCTAGAACAAATAAACAACCATTGAACATTTGTGATTTCAAGCAAATGAGTTAATGGAGGAATTTTGACTGTGTCCGCTTGCTACATGGCTATCGACTGAAATCAAACTATTTTAAGTTTCCTTAGATATCTGTATTGAAGGCTTTTAAAAAGTGTGTAATATAGATTTCTGATACAAACGTTTTAAATTATGAAAGATAATATAGAGGCTCAAGAGGGATGTATGTATACATAGAGCTGATTCACGTTGTTGTACAGCAGAAACTAACATAAGTTGTAAAGCAACGATATGCCAATTTAATTTTTTAAAAAACCTCTCTCTTTTCCCTGCCGGCGTCCTGGAGGCATCCTTCCCTCCTTTGAGATAACTAGACTTTGTTTGTTTGCTTTCTTTTGTATTGCTTTGATTTTTCATCTGGGTCCTCCTCTGTCTAGAAATGATGTATAATTTCACACAGGGAAGCCTAACACATATGAACACAAACACGGATTGATATGAGATAGAGATGTGTTTTACATAAATAACATACACTGAAATGTAACTGTTAAAACAAATGAGCTTCGAACAGGGGCCCCCTTTTTTCAGCACTCGCCTTTCTGGAGCAAAAGTCCTGAAGCTAGGAGATGGGAAAACAGATGCTTAAAGAGAACAGAACCAGCTCAGATTCTCTTCTGGGATTCTCTTCCAGACACTTGGAAAAAGACTGTCCTTGATAGGGAGGAGACAGCCACCGAGCAGAGAGGAAGCCCTTCCTCACATAGAGCTCCAGCATCACACCCCCATCTCCAGCCCCATCCCATACCAAGGTGATAGCTAACAGCACAGCCAGAGGAGTCTGCCATCCACATCAAATCCTGCCAGCTCTGCCAAAGTACGGGCACACATACTAGCTGCGCAGAGACACCACAAGTAACAACACCCGTGTAAGACCGCGACTGCAGCTGTTACACCTCAGTTAAGCAAAACAAAGGGCAGAAGAATTACTCTCAATTGAAAGAGCAAGAGGAAACTCCTGAGAAACTAAATAATCAGTTCAGTTCAGTCACTCAGTCATGTCCAACTCTTTGCAACCCCATGAATTGCA
>SJYV01050321.1:1671986-1721257 GCA_006410875.1 Neotragus pygmaeus
CTAAGGCCCACTTGACTTCACATTCCAGGATGTCTGGCACTAGGTGAGTGATCACACTATCGTGATTATCTGGGTCATGAAGATCTTTTCTGTACAGTTCTTCTGTATATTCTTGCCACCTCTTAATATCTTTTGCTTCTTTTAAGTCCATACCATTTCTGTCCTTTATTGAGCCCATCTTTGCATGAAATGTCCCGTTGGGATCTCTAATTTTCTTGAAGAGATCTCTAGTCTTTACCATTCTATTGTTTTCCTCTATTTCTTGGCACTGATCACTGAGGAAGGCTTTCTTATCTCTCCAAGCTATTCTTTGGAACTCTGCATTCAAATGAGTATATCTTTCCTTTTCTCCTTTGCTTTACAATTGCTGTACAATCTCACAAACCTCTGTCCGTAGTTCTTCAGGCACTCTATCAGATCTAACCCCTTGAATCTGCTTGTCACTTCCACTTGCATAATCATAAGGGATCTGATTTAGGTCATATCTGAATAGTCTAGTGGTTTTCCCTACTTTCTTCAATTTAGGTCTGAATTTGGCAATAAGGAGTTCACGATCTGAGCCACAGTCAGTTTCCAGTCTTGTTTTTGCTGACTGTATAGAACTTCTCCATCTTTGGCTACAAAGAATATAATCAATCTGATTTCGGTATTGACCATTTGGTGATGTCCATGTGTAGAGTTGTCTCTTGTGTTATTGGAAGAAGGTGTTTGCCATGACCAGTGCATTCTCTTGGCAAAGCNCTGTATAGAACTTCTCCATCTTTGGCTACAAAGAATATAATCAATCTGATTTCGGTATTGACCATTTGGTGATGTCCATGTGTAGAGTTGTCTCTTGTGTTATTGGAAGAAGGTGTTTGCCATGACCAGTGCATTCTCTTGGCAAAGTTCTTGTTAGCCTTCGCCTTGCTTCATTCTGTACTCCAAGGCCAAACTTACCTGTTACTCCAGGTGTCTCTTGACTTCCTACTTTTGCATTCCTGTCCCCTAAGATGGAATGGACATCTTTTCTGGTCTAATAACAAGCATGAGATAAGCAGAAATAAACAGCTAGTGCTACTGAGCAATTACAGTAAGATATCACAACTAATACCTACTAATTTAAAATCTGACAGGTAGCTTTGCTCTACTTTTTGAGCAAATAGAAAATGAATAGTGTAAAAAAAACGTCAAAAGAAAATGTAGTTAGTACTTTAGTATCAACTGTTACTTGAGCAACTCCTCAGAAATTCAGAAAATCTTCATTTTTAAAGTATGTTTAATTGTGAATTTTTATCAATTCAGACTGGCCTTTCCTCCAATTATTCTGAAGAGTAAGCTATTATTTAAATCAGAACAGAAAATATAATTAAAATTTACATAAAATAAAAGTTTTGTGGCTGAATTCTACGAGTAGCTAACATTCTAAAGTATATGAAAGAAGATTAAATTATACCACTGGAGATACAACAAAATACTCATTATGGATATAGAGAGAACTTACCAAATTTACCAAAATTACATATGTATCTCCATTAAACATCTGACTAATTTATACTAATTTGAATGTATTTTCTTACCTGCAACTTCATCTCTTCTAAGTCTTTAGTTTTCTCTACTAATTCTCCTCGTACTTCTTCAAGCAGCAGCTGAAATTTTTCCTGGTGAGTTTGCTTTTCATTTAAAACGCGCTTGAGTTCATTTTGTAACTTTNCCTGCAACTTCATCTCTTCTAAGTCTTTAGTTTTCTCTACTAATTCTCCTCGTACTTCTTCAAGCAGCAGCTGAAATTTTTCCTGGTGAGTTTGCTTTTCATTTAAAACGCGCTTGAGTTCATTTTGTAACTTTATGTACTCATCTTGCAACCTAATTTTTAGAAAAAGAAGAATTTAAGTGTATCCATTGCTTTTTAATTGTATTACCTTAAAGTCAAACAACACTACTGAACAAGATCAACACCATATATTCTATTTAAACTTCCAAATATCATTGCTTTACCAAGTGTCACTTAACTATTAACACTGTAATTTCTGAATACAACTTTATTTTGAAGGAAAAAATATTTAGCCACTGAGATACATAAATTTTATATCCCACTTTCAAAATAAGACTTTAGTAAATTTATAATCCACTTGATTTAAAGAACATTTACTGTATTCAAAAAGTTTTAAATGTATATTGTACATTATAACAAAATTATACTGTATGTTCCAGAGCAAATATTCAGACAAAATAAAAGTTTTTAATCAAGCCTCTCACCTCCAAATTTAAATAATTACCTTGTGTGTTCAGCTTTCAGAGTCTGATAATTAGTTTTATGATGTTCACATCGTAATCGTTCATCAGTTAACATTTTTTGGAGCTCAGATTGAGAATGTCTCAGTTCACTGTCTCCACCAGGAGGAAAAATGGTGGGAAAAGCGTCCATATTGGTAACTGAGTGGACAACCATGTAAAAATAAGTTCTGGCTTTCTTAATGTCTTAGTTTTCTTTCCAAGAGTATTTTCCACTTTCTTCTTGCTAAGACAGAATCTCAGGAGGTCAAATTATACCTGTAAAGAGACATACACTTAATGATCAGTGAACTTCTTCAGTGTTATATATTTTTATCATTTACTATTCTCCTTATAATTTTTATAACAAAACTCAATTTTCAGATTTTCAATTGTTCATAAAACAAAATCCAAAAATAAAGTTGAATCATACCTTAAATTTTCTTTACTTCCATGCAGTTTCTGTGACCACCAAGGTCACATCTTCAAGTAGTAACCTANTATATATTTTTATCATTTACTATTCTCCTTATAATTTTTATAACAAAACTCAATTTTCAGATTTTCAATTGTTCATAAAACAAAATCCAAAAATAAAGTTGAATCATACCTTAAATTTTCTTTACTTCCATGCAGTTTCTGTGACCACCAAGGTCACATCTTCAAGTAGTAACCTAACTACAAGTATTGATTCTTCCACTATAAGTAGTCCTAGATTCACATACCACCAACATTTTCTAAAGCTACTGAGGTAAATTTCAAGGGTGGATTCTGGGACAAAATCCATACTCTGAAACCAGGGGAAAAGCCATTTGGATCTTGGTAAGTGAGAGTCACAGTCTTCACAAAGATGAGCTTGAACATGTAATTATGTCTGTGATTAATGTTACAAAGGGTGTTTTACTTGACACAAGGTGACTGCACTTGGGCAGCAGATTCAGAGGAGAAATCAGTTAACACATAAATATTGATCTATGTATTATGCACTGTGCTAAGGACAGGAAACTCAATCACCAATTCAGGATTATGAAAGTAACTGAATGTGTGCTTTATCTAGAAGTAAAAAACTGACAACAGTGTTCTTACTGTAAATAAAAACAAAAATTTTAATCAAAATAATTCTGCTATTTTTAACTTCATTTATCTTTCTCAAGACTACTATATATATATTTTTTTCCTATCTCCCTCAGTCATGGGTAATTATGAATTACCTTTCCTTACTACAAGAGACAATCTTTAGCCTACACAAACCAACCATTCAATTACTGAGTCTTGCTTGAAATACATCATTTCTGATAAATTAATGTGATGTCTACATATTACATAAGAAGACTTTTAAACTAAAAATGAGGTCACTTTGGTTTCCTGCTTTGTCTATAAAGAATCTGCCTGCAACGCAGGAGACATGAGTTCAATCCCTGGGGTTGGGAAGATCCCCTGGAGAAGGAAATGGCAACCCATTCCAGTATTCTTGTAGGAAATCCCATGAACAGAGGAATCTGGCAGTCTACAGTTCACAGGGCCACAAAAATATCAGACATGACTTAGCAATGAAAGAACAACAAAAGACTTTCAAGGATGCTTTACTTCTTATTCTTAGGTCTAACGTGCACAAGGATTCAACCTTTGAAAATGCACAGTGAATTGTTTGTAGCAGCTACCTCAACATTATCCTGTTACGAGTATATATTTTACATTTTCCATGGAATTTATAAACTAGATCACAAAACTGGCATGTAATTTTGATTCTGCTCTTTGATCCAAATTAATTTTTAAGAGACAGAAGTATACAATAAATGTATCTCATTATTTCTATCACCAAAATGCATTATAAGCCTTTAATTTTAATTACCCAAAAGCTTAAACTATATTAGAAAAATCAAAGGCTACCCTTTAGTCCTACTACTAGTGAAAGAAAGATTTCCAAACTGAGTTGTTGTGTTTTTTTGTATTCCAGTTAACTTGACAGTAAGATAAATACTCTCACTGACCCCCTACCCCAAAATTAGTTAAGTCCTCACAGAAATAAAACTTTCCTCTTGGGAACTGAAATATTCACTAGAAGTACTTACTTTCTAGGATTTAACTAATTTTAGAAAATCCCATTCTCATTCACCACCACATTACCTCATCTCCAATTCTAGCTTCTATGCAAACATATGTATAATTGCCCTCTTATATTTTCCCAAACCAGGAGGATTTCTCTGCTCCAAGATGATGTTTGCAAATTCATTACCTTTTTATATATTTAAACGTTATTGACTAATAAAGCTAGAATATACCAACACACATTACCACTAAGTACCACACCGAAACACATGATATACTTTCCCCTCGTACACTAAGGGGCTATCCCAGGTGGCTCAGTGGTAAAGAATTTGCCTGCAAATACAGGTGACGCAGGAGAAATGGGGTCGATCCCTGGGTCAGGAAGATCCTCTGAAGAAGGAAATGGCAACTCACTCCAGTATTCTTGTCTGGATGAACCCATGGACAGAGGAGCCTGGCATGCTACAGTCCATGGGTCACAAAGAGTCAGACACAACTGAGCAAATAACCAAACATAGATGCAACACGAAAAAAATCACGTTGCAAATTACCATGTGTGGATATATGTTCACATGTGCGTGCATGCACACACACATGAATCTATACTAAGCTTTCTGGAAAGCTGTTATTTTTGTTCAGTGTCTGACTCTTTGTGACCCCATGGACTGTGGCACATCAGGCTAACCTGTCCTTCACTGTCTCCCAGAGTTTGCTCAGATTCGCGTCCATTGAGTCAGTGATGCTATCTAACTATCTCATCCTCTTCCACCCTCTTCTTCGTTTCAATCTTTCCCAGCATCAGGATCTTTTCCAATGAGTTGGCTCTTTGTATCAGGTGCACAAATCTGCTTATTCCCTGCCCAATCTTATGAAAATAGCTGGATGAGTACCCAAATGTAATTACTACATAAGAATTTTCTCTGTGACATTGTTTTTAATTTAAAAAATGAAAAAATCAGAAATAAGCTAAACTTCCATAAATAATGGAAGGTATATCTACCCTATCATTACAAAAGATAAGTTAGATCTGGCTCCACAGTATGGTGAAGAGTATGAATGACAGATACACACAGGTGTTTACATACACATAAAGAGTCAATTAGTGGTACAGCAAGCTGAGAATAGTGGTAATTTCTGGGGAAATAATAACTGGGAGACTCTCTGACAGGAAAACTACTTTCAATTTTATTGTTAAATTTTATTTTATAAAATTACAACTTTTTTTTCAGGTAATGAACAATTCTATCACTATATTCAAATTACCTTAAACCAAATTCAACTACTTTGCTTTCACTCTACCTTCAACATCCTTACTTTCCAGTTTTTGGTACTATACCAGTATTATGCTACCATTCATCCAAACTTAAAACCCCAAAGTCTTCTCTGCTTTCTCACTCAATTTCCCATGCATAGACAACAAATACTCTCTTTAAAATGTACTCCATTCTCTCCGTTCCTTCTTGACTACAAAAAGCCAGACTTGTATCACCTTAAAACTAGACTACAAGAGCTTTTTATTGTCTCTATTTCCAATATTTTCTCTCTAGTCTACCCACCAAAGCACTGCCAAATTAGCAGTCAGAAAATTTTATATCACTTCTCAGTTCAGTTCAGTCGCTCAATCGTGTCTAACACTTTGCAACCCCATGAATCGCAGCATGCCAGGCCTCCCTGTCCATCACCAACTCCTGGAGTTCACTCAAGNCTAAGTGTCTTCTAATTTCATGGCTGCAGTCACCATCCGCAGTGATTTTGGAGCCTGAAAAAATAAAGTCTGACACTGTTTCCACTGTTTCCCCATCTATTTCCCATGAAGTGATGGGACCAAATGCCATGATCTTCGTTTTCTGAATGTTGAGCTTTAAGCCAACTTTTTCACTCTCCTCTTTCACTTTCATCAAGAGGCTCTTTAGCTCCTCTTCACTTTCTGCCATAAGGGTGGTGTCATCTGCATATCTGAGGTTATTGATATTTCTCCTGGCAATCTCGATTCCAGCTTGTGCTGGAAAGAAAGAAACCATTTTGAGAGATCTGTTGGAAAAGACAAATATTCACATTGTAGGGGCCCCAGGGGGAGAAGCGAGAGAGAAGGGGATTAAAAAATGTATTTCAGGAAATTATGACTGAAAACTTCCCAAACCTGAAAACGGAAACAGATATCCATGTACAAGATGCACCAAGGGTCCCAAACAAAATGAACCCAAATGACCCAAACCAAGACTTGGTATAATTAAAATGGCAAATATTGAAGATAACAAGAACATTCTAAAAGCAGCAGGAGAAAAACAAAGGGTCAGCTATTAAGGAATCCCCTTAAGGCTATTAGCTGATTCTCTAAGAAACTTTCCAGGCCAGAATGGAAAGGCAAGATATATTTTAAATACTGGAAGAGAAAAAAATTGCAGCCTAGAAAAAAACTACCCAGTGAGATTATAATTTAAAACATGTGTGAGGTGTGAAAGTCGCTCAGTTGTGTCCGACTCTTTGTGACCACATGGACTGTATAGTCCATGGAATTCTGCAGGCCAGAATATTGGAGTGGGCAGCCTTTCCCTTCTCCAGGGGATCTTTTCAACCCAGGGATCGAACCCAGGTCTCCCACATTGCAGGCGGATACCATCTGAGCCACCAGTTTAATTGAAAAATTAAATAGTGTACATTGTTAAATACATTGTACATTGTTTAATGTACATTGTTAAATGTACAATTAAATAAGAGTACATTGTAACTCTTTCAATAGCAATGTAAACAGAACCATCTCACTCTTAAAAGTATACACAGTTTCATCATATGGATACGGAATAATGTTTAACCAGTCTTGTATTGATGAAGTTTAGATTTTTCTCCAATGATTCTACTTTTATATGCAATTCTGAAATTTATATACTGTGCATACATTGTTTCACATAAAAGAAATAGAGCTTATAGGTGGTATTTCTGAGTCAAAATTATGTGAATTTTTATAAGTAAAATTGTACTTCTGGAGAACATGTGGATTTGACTCTATTTCAAAAATCCCAGGAAGTAGAAGAAAACGAATGTAATTAATATTTATCTTATGTAACATTTAGTTAAACGTGAAATAAACATGCAGGAGTTCTCTTTTGTTATGTGTTCTATACAGATTACGCCAGTGCCCTTTGCACATAAAATATATACATCCATTTCTAAAATTTATAAAGTACTTTTACTGTTTCAAATGAGTATCTGCTTTTGCAGTTATATTTTCCTTTTGTTACATAAGTTGGTTACATCAGTGTTTCATTTGGTGCTGAATTCTTGTTCTGAAATTCAGCTCCAAGTCGCAACATAACTTTCTAAAACACAGATTTGGTCATGTAAACTCAGTGCTTGAGAGCCCTTTAGTGTTTCTCATGGCCTTCAAAAATCTGCTAGGTCAAGAAGAGAAAAAAAAAAAAATCCCAGGCAGACTCTTTGTATAAAGTCAAGCAACTTTATCCACACTGCAATCCACATGCTCAAAGGGATGTTCACAATAGCAAAATAGGAATGACATCTCTGGAAGCGGGCAGCAAAACAACCCTAACAAGAAAAAGCTCAGACCTTCCACCTTGTAAAAGGTCCAAGTGTCCACGGGAAAACCCGAAAGCATGACTTTGAAGAGGAAAGCATGTGAAATTTGAAATCGGATAGGCTTGTACTTGGCCCTCTTTCTATATTTAAAAAATCACTCGAGCCTCCCTTCCCACTTGTTTAAAATGGTGAAAATAATATAGTATATAACTCCAAGGGATTTTGTAATAAGTAAGTTAGGTAACACCTACAAATACATGTTCTTCCATTTTTGTCTTTTCACTCCTCATCTTTTCCCATCACAAGACATAACTATAAAGGCAGAACTTGACTTTAAAGTTTGATAGTTTTAATGAGAAATCTGCAAATTACAACCTGTAGATCAAAGACTGCCCACTTCATATTTGGGAATTGCCCACGACTGCGAACTGAGAATAGTTTTACATCTTTTAAGTGTTTTAAAAAGTCAAAATAAAAATAGTATTTCAGGATTTGTGAAAATTGCATGAAATTCAAATTTTGTCATTCAGAAACAGTGTCATAACACACTCAGGCTTTCTCTTCTATATAGTCTACGATTGCCTTCATGCTGTAATGGTGAGGTTGAGTCATTGTGGCATAGACAATGTTTCATATACATTGCAAGAGACCGAAAAGCTTAAAACATTTATTATCTATTTCCTAACCCCGAATCTAGCTAATGTTATTATAATGTGTCTGTATATACACGTATGTAAACATAAACATGTTTTTGTGTATTTCCATATTTAGTGGTGATATAAGGTATGTTGATTAGCTTAATTATTTTAGGCATGTTCCCTCTTTGTATGGATATATATATCCCTGCATCTTTGGGATACAGAGTGGTTTATCACCTATACCATGAGGAGACATTTGAGGCATGTTCCTTGAGTGCGGGGGTCCCCAACCTCCCATCTAATGCCTGATCATCTGAGGTGGAACTGATGTAAAGCTCACAATAAATGTTATGTGCTTGAATCATCCCCAAACCATTCCCTCCTTCCCCAGTCCATGGAAAAAGTGTCTTCCACAAAACTGGTCCCTGGTGCCAAAAAGCTTGGGGATCCCTGCTTAAGTGCTCCCACGGCCAGCCGTGGAGTTGAGGGATTTCTGTTTGGCTAATAATGACTATAAGCATAACAGAATATTGACTTTGTAAAGTAATGGTGACTGTCTTGGATAAATCTTTGATAGCAGTGTAGCTGGATCACCCTAAACTATCAGTGAGTCAGAAATTCACTGAGTTCTCATAACTTGTTGCATGAACAGCTTTTTTTTGCCTCCTTATAATGGGTGTTTGCTCAATAAACGGCTATGGGAGTGATAGAATTTGATCTGAAGTTTTCCTCTATTACTCTTTGTTAGTGAGATTGTAGAGGTGATTTTAGATGTGTAACTAATCCTGATCTTCTTTAAACTATGAGCATTTCCAAAAAGGATCCAAACATTGTGCATCATTAGACAGACTAAACCCACTTGATATTGCGTTGGCAGATGTCTTTCACTTAACTAGTAAACCATAAAGTAATTATTGAATATTTACACATCCTTTCAAAAAAGAGACTTCAGTGGAGCTTTCTCATTTAAAAAGATTTAAAATATCATCAAGCTACATTTACCTTTATCTTTCTGGGTTCTCAATATAGAAAGAGCTGGAAAGTATATGGGTATGAATTTGGTGAAGAGCCTTCAATAGGAATCTTAAATGGTTGAAAGTAGAACATGAAAAGCAGTGAAAGAGAGGACCTGTGGGTATTGTTTTCACAGAGAAGGAGAAAATGTATTAGCTGACTGAGCTTGTCCTCCCCTTTCTCCCTCTCTCTTGCTCCCCATCATTTATCCTTTTCACTGGGTTTATAAGAGGCATGGGAATAATTGTTTTGTTGATCTTCAAATGTAATAAGCATTCTCTTTTTTACAGTGATAAGCTGATATATTGGTATAAATTCATTCTATCAATCTCCTTTGGTCCTAAAATTAGTTCTTTTGTGTTTATCCCTTCATTTAACCAACAGGCATTTGTTTACTAACCACAAGGTGTTGCTAGATTTTCTGGAAAAAATTAATACCCCCAAACTCACATTTTGTAAGGCTTTACAGCTTAAAAAGATATCTCACAGTACACTACCTCTAATTTATCTTCCTACAGTCCTCTTTTCCCCTCCAGCCTGCGAATAAGGACCATTAATAGAAGTAACTCAGACTCTGCCAGCTCATTGTCCCCACCTATATGGTCAAGTACATCAAGATCCCCCGTTGCTCATTAGAGCCATCATTTCTGGGAGGACCCAAGGGTGAGCATAGGTAATGGTGAAAGAAATGCAGGTTATTTAAGGCCCGCATATTCACTGGTATCCAATGATCATAAAGTCACTGGGAAGTGGAGAGCCCCCCTCCCCTTAAGTGTGGTATCCTGCCTCCTGACATGCAAGTTCTCCAGATACACTGTACTGATTCCCCATTCCAAAGAAACCTAAGTGGTACCTAGCATCTCCTGCTACCCTTCCATCCTGACTGCCCTGGAGTTCAGAATGTTTTCCTTGAAGAAACAAAGGCTTGGCACACCTGTTCCTGTCTGTTTCCTGTTCTTCACCTGGGCACTAGGTCTGTGTCTTGGGTCTCGCAGAGCCTTCTCTTCTGGGCCTCCAGTATCCCTCTCCAGGAGGGATGACAGTTTCATAGTGGAAAACCAGATCCAGTCTTCCTCCTCCATGTCCCACTTCGTCCAGCTTCCCTTCCCCTTAGGTGCTTAGATATCCTGTTCTATCTTGTCAACCAAAGAGGGCAAATGAAACCCTGGGGTCTATCTGAACATGCACTCCATTTGCAATGACCCTTACAGTTACTTACCTAGAAAGCACATTCAAACCGCATGAGAGCCTGAGTGATTAAATAACACGTTTTTGATCACACAATCAGCAAGTAGCAAGCCAGCATTTGAGTTCAGCTCTTTTTCTTCTGAACACTGTATTTCTCAGCTTCTGACCCTAAGTCTTAAAGTGGTTGTGAGTAAAAGCCTTTGTTGCCTGGCTTTTCATCTCTTAGCAAAATTGGAAAAGCAGAGGAGGACAAATACTTGTCTTTGTCCCTTTTTTTCTAAAAATGAGTTTCTGCAGGCTCACTGAATATAAATCAAAAATGAAGGAAAAAATCCAGTTTGATCATAAACTAAAATCATATCCTTTTTATTATCCCTTATTCCCTTAATAGACAATGACTCTAGATGCACATAATTGGGAAGAAAGACTATTTTGCCCCTGATCTGCCACCTGAGGCTTGAAGAAGAATGAAAGCTTCTTGCTCTGAAAAGGATTTAGTGAGGTCAAAAAGACGAGTTGCCTGGGTTCTCATTAATGCATGGATATTCATTGCTTGAGTTTATGCTGGGACTTCCTGAAATATTCAGAATCCTAACCATAAACATTGCTTTATACCTTTAAACACCAAAAATGGTTTCAAAAATAAAGAAACTATGTATATATCATCTCAGGAGGAAAGAATATAGTACATAATAAACAGGGGCGAGTTGTTTTCCAATTTTAGTTGATACAAAAGAAAATATTATCACAAAACCAGCAAAGCTCAAGTAAGCAGCAAACTAAACAAAACTGATTTTTGTTTTGTTTTCATTTGTTTGAAGTTACAATAGGCAAGGGTTATTAAGCTTTTTTTGTGCCATGAACCCCTTCAGAAATCTGACATAGCATATGAATCTCGCCTTAGAATAATATTTTTCAGTGCACACAATCAAACACATAGGCTTATAAAGCAAACTATTCATATCAAAATACAGTTATCAAATTCTTTTTAAAGGAGGCATAGTTATACATATGCTTCTTTATTAACACTTTAAGAAAAATCAAGCAAGAAGGCAAAGTAGTGATATGGAAATATCCATAACAAAGTCACAAGTACCACTAATACTACTAGAGTTTGTGGCTCTCATTAACAATGGAAAGAAATGTTCAATTCTAGTTCAAATTTAGTGAAAACAAAAATTTGTCTTCGTCTGAATTCTCGGATCCCCTGAATTCTGTCTTCAGATTTGAAAGTTCATGGCTGTCAGGTAAGAAGCCTTGCAATATAGCGACAATGGGCAGATTGTAGATTGAAGATGACAGCCAGATCTGGGTGTTTCTCAGCTCTTCTGCTAGGAAGAATGAAATGTAAGGAAATCTTTAGCAGGTGTCTTGCCTCTCTTTGAGGTCATGCCTTTCCTTGGCTCCTGCTGTTCAGCAGCTTGCCCATCAGGATTCGAGCCACATGCTCCTTCTCTATGTCTTTTTAGTTCTAATATTTGAAATTCACTCTTTATATAAAAATAGTGTCCCCTGGCTTACCCAAGAGAAGATAAGCACCTTGAAAAAAAATCCCTAGCAGTGATCACGTTCTCTTGTGAGGACTTTCAAGCACATGGAAGTTTCCCCTGAACTGTTTCCGTCTGAACTTGAACCAGCACTTGCTGAGGTTCTCAGCAGGTGGCTTCATAAGGGTGGTGCAGGAGGGTTACGGAGAAACAGGGAGATGGAACCAGGCCTGGACCCTAGTAGTGATAAAATGGAACGCCTGCTGCCACACACACTCACACTCAATGTGCAGCCAGAGGCGAGCAAAAATGCATGTTTCACAGGTCAGTGAGCCAGGAGTCTACCCAACCACACCAAGGGTCAGGACCTGAAGACTAAGGCTATCATGATAGCAAAAATGTTCCGAGCCTTATAAAGAAGGCCCTGAGGATGCCTGCCTTGTCCTATCCATGTCATTCTGGAGCATTGCTCAGCAGGCCCACCCAAGCAGTATTTAATTTTCTAGGCTATTTTAGCATCATGCTGATTTTACTATTTACTGTTAAGTGCCCAGACTCTGCAAAGTTGTGTTAACTGACAGATTTGTATCTTGTAGCAATGCAAATGATTTATGTTACACACACACACACAAAATGACTTCCAAAGCTGTGGTTTTATTGCCCTGAAGATCATTTAACATTTTGTTTCTAATCTTATTCTAACATTCCTCTTTTATTGTTAATTGGCTACAAATACCCAGTTGCTCAGCTTTACCACCTTACTAGTTTCCACGTCAATTAATAGATTGAATGAAATCTTTGATATGGACTAATTTTATATTTACATGAGCCATGTTTCTAACTTTTGTACATTATATGTTGAGAGCACTTTGAATTAATTCTTTCGGAAACAGCAGTCAGGATTAACCCCAGTGTCTACTAGAGTCACAAACATCTTTATTCCAAGAAACGGAACAGTGGTCCTGACCCCAGATCCACTCTATGGGTCCCTCAAATGGTTCAGACTGAGAAGTGTTTAAGGGAACAGTTGCTCAGTCACAGATTAGACCAGTGGTTCTCAAATCACCGCCTCCAGGGCTTGTTAAAATGCAGATCTTTGTACCCCAATCCCAGAGTTTCTGACTTAATGGGTCCCAAATGCTGCGCCAGAATTTACCTTTCTTACAAGTTCTCAGGGGTTTACTGATGCTGTTACACTGGAAGATTGCATTGATAGAGGTGAGGAGACAAGCAGCTGGGACTTAAGTCTTTCTTTCCAGAAGGACTTTGCCCTAACCCGTTAGTAAGAAAGAGTCATTAAACTTGGTAAGTTAGTGTCTGTGAGATCTTAGTTCCGCAACCAGAGATAGAAACCGAGCTCCCTGTAGTGAACATACAGGGTCTTACCCACTGGACCTCCAAGGAAGGCCCACTATCTTTAAAACTAGTTGTTTTTCTCCCAGAATTTGTTCTCTGTCTGGGTCAGATGTTGGGGATATTCCTTTGTTTTGTATCCTAGGGTTATTCCTCTCCTCTGTATCCCTTCTTCCTTCCTCTATATATGTTGTACACAGTCACTCAGTTGTGTCTGACTCTTTGCCACCCTGTGGACTTTAGCCTGCAAGGCTCCTCTGTCCAGAGAATTCTCCAGGCAAGAAAGAATGCTGGAGTGGGTTGCCATTTCCTTCTCTAAGTAGATCTTTCTGACCCAGGGATCGAACTGAGTGTCTGGCATCTTCTGCATTGGCAGGTGGATTCTTGTGCAAATGTGGATTTATGTTCTCTCGAGACTGGGTCCTCTGCCCTCAGCAATGATGCACAGATTTCCAGGACTGCCAGTATCTCTGCCAGTGATGGCTGAGCAACCACGGTGTCATGACAGCTGTACCCATTTGCCTGATGGA
This sequence comes from Neotragus pygmaeus, assembly GCA_006410875.1. Lineage (NCBI taxonomy): Eukaryota > Metazoa > Chordata > Mammalia > Artiodactyla > Bovidae > Neotragus > Neotragus pygmaeus. The sequence continues at coordinate 1,686,033 of SJYV01050321.1, forward strand.
TCAGAGCTGTCAGTGCAGCCGGCTATCTTCCCTTCAGGGTGTCAGGCAGACAAATGAAAAGTTTCTCATGAACACACACATCCCTCCCCAAAGCTCATGCCATTTGCATTTCAACTAGCTGGGGTCAGGCAGCACAGAGTGAAAGCTAGAAGAAGCCTTTTCTTCTCTCTCTTAAAGGACACATTATTTCCATTTACCATCTTTGTGTCTGCCTACAGATCTCTTTGATTCATATTTTCATTAGGCTAACCAATTAAAAATCATTGATTATGCCTTAGTCTGTGCAAGTCTCCATGGTAGGTTTGCAGAGATACTAAATAACAAATAAACAACAAAATAAGGGATGAACTCTGCCTTATTTCATAATTGCTGCTGCTAAGTTGCTTCAGTCGTGTCTGACTCTGTGCGACCCCATAGACAGCAGTCCACAAGGCTCCTCTGTCCAAAGAATTCTCCAGGCAAGAACACTGGAGTGGTTTGCCATTTCCTTCTCTGTAATTAGCTTATATTTATTTTTAGTTTATCATTTTTTCTTTAAGATGTTGAACCACCACACACTAGAGCCAGCCTCAAACGAGCTCCAAACCACAATGTTTGAAATCTGCCATTTTGTCCAGGCTTCCAAAATCCATTTCCTGCTACGAGAATGTTAGCTGCTGATCTCAGTCTTTTGTTAGCTGGGTCTCTGGAGTATTCAGCACATGTTTATTCGCTTCCCCCTTCTTCCATGTCTTTATCTTCTGTGCTTAGGTTAAGACAAAGAACCGCATCCCAGAAACTAGCAGAGATCTGCTGTCTGACTTTCTTCTGGTTGCTAATTCATTTGAAACTGAAGGTTTTTCTACCTTCTCTCATCTTGCTTTCTGGTGCAGAATTACTGAAATGATCCCATTCACTGTCAGACATACTTGTTACATCTGCTACAAACTTCTGAAGTTATAAACCCAGTACATTATCTTGGTCTTAGAACAAGATCTTAGACCATGTATCACCCTGGCCATTTGCTCCCTGCCTGAGGGTTTCTATATCTCCCATTGACTTCAACTTGCGTAGATTTCCTCTCCTTTCAGTCACTCACAGCCTCAGACCCCAGGTCAGTACCATGCATAGTATTTCTAACACCACACTGAGCCCCTCTGTCTCCCTTTTATAGTTTTTCCACCCTGTTTCCCTCTTTGCTGGCCCTCATGCCTCCAGCGGAAGGATGGCCATAGTTACATCAAGTCATTGCATCTCATTCTCTTCTTTCTTCACCCTTGATCTTCAGGTTAAAGCATTTGGGAGGAGCTATAGAATGAGCATTTGGTTAAAGAAATATTTTCTTCTTGATGTTCTTTTCTGGTTGGAAGTTAGCTGCAAGGGCAGGTGTGACTGGGAAAGATTTGTCTCCATCAATCAAAGGAACAGAACAAATCAATGAGAATTTCTTCAGCTGCGCTCGTCTGTACCATTTCTCGCTCACATCAAAATGTTACATCTTCGGGGGGAAAGGAGTAAATTAGGAGATTGGGACTGACATATACACAGTACTATATATAAAACAAGTAACCAATAAGGACCTACTATAGAGCACAGGGAACTCTACTCAGTACTTTGTAATGACCCATATGGGAAAAGACTCTAAAAAAGAGCGGATATATGTACGTGTATAAGCGAGTCACTTTGCTGTACATCTAAAACTAAGACAAATTTGTCAATCAACTATACTCCAATAATAATTGTTTTTTAAAAATGTTAAACGTTCTGTTGAACTAATAAATAAGGGCATTTCTTAATCCCACCTCCCAATCCTACAACCTCCTCCACTGAATCCCCTCGATTGAACTTACTCTTAATCCCTTCCCTGAACATTCATTCAGTATTCATGGTCATTCATTCAGTATTTAGAAACCATATTTGCCTTTTTTAATTTTTCATCTTCCAAGTATGTCCAACTATCTCATGTAGATTTCAAAACATCCTAAGAATATAATTTAGCAGGCCTTTGGGGGCCAAACTGACCTGAGTTTTATTTTAAGCTCTGTTCACCATTAATGTCTGTCTTGGGGGAAATTATTCATTTCAAATACTTCATTTTTGTGATGGGGCTCACGGTGCCTATTTTGAAAGTGTGTTGTAAAAATAAATTCAGCCACAATTCTTATAGTACTTAGGGTGCATGCCTGGCAAACTGGTACTCTTTAAATGGTACCTGCTGTGGTTACTATTACTGTTGTTGTTGTTACTTACTAAGTGGACCCACAGAGAGTGGGCAGATAGCGTGAGTCAGTTCCCATGACAAACACTGAACTGTTGGTAATGACAAGATACAATGCTGTACTTGTAAGCTTTGATGATCTGCAGAGATCGTCCTTGAACTGAGCAGGAAACACACTCTGGGATGATAGCTATTGCATTGTAAACTGACCATGGAGACCTGGATAAACACTTTCCTAGTGGCTTTATAAAGTCTGATGTTGATATCCCATTGCTATTGTGAGTTTCCATTTCTGTTTTGTTTGCTGCCTCCCAATATCCAGGTTATGTTTAAACAGTTGGAAAAAAATAAAAAAGAAAGAAAGTACTTGCTGTTTTGCAGGTTTTGATTTCCAAGAATGTTTACCACTTCAGTTCAGCCAGAGACAAAAATCTTTTTCAATTTCCCCAGTCTCCAATTATTCATGAAAAATATCAAACTGAGAAACAAAGGCTTTTATTTAAGACAAAAAAATGAAGGGTGTTTTTCAACCTTAGCAACATCAAACAATCTTTCACATTGAATGTTGACAACTTCAAGTGAAAAGGCTGTGATTCTATCATTTTGCTAAGGAAACCCTCCTTTTTCCTGGTGTACTCTTGGGTTAATAATTTAAAACTCAGCAGTTCCTAAACCAAATTATTCTTTGCTTACAAGAACCACTGCCAGGAATCTCTATGTCAGGATGCTGCCCCAAATCCAGAGACCAAGACATGGCATGAATGAACTGACATACACATGTTAGTGGGAGTCAAAAATAAAGTAAGAAGTTTAGAGGGGAATGCAATGGAACCTCTCTCTCTAATATTGGGTTTTTGCTTGTATTGTTCAGGGGAGAAAAAAACAACAACTGTAATTCTAAGAAAGATAAGCTTTGGTTAAAAGTAAGGTGCTAGAAGAAAAAGAATAATTTAGTCAACACTGATTTACCTGCTATTGAGGGTCCCAACAAATAGATACACATTTCCAAAGATAAAGTAACACATGCATGTATGTATGCTAAGTCACTTCAGTTTTATCCAACTCTTAGCGACATCATGAACTACATAGCCTGCCTGACTCCTCTGTCCATGGAATTCTTCAGGCAAGAATACTGGAGCAGGTTGCCATGCCTTCCTCCAGGGGGTCTTCCTGACCCAGGTATCAAACCACATCATTTTTTACATCTCCTGCATTGCAGGTGGGGTCTTTAATACTAAGCCACCGGGGAAGCCCCCAAAGAAATGTGTACATTGTACCAACATCAACAATATTTTAGTGTCAAGGATGAGCGTATGAAATATGTGTATTCCTAGGATTGTATTGACTCAACCTGTTGGATGCATATTAATGCAGGAGGTTTGTGGAGACTTTGCCTACAGAGCACCAGCTCTGCATGTGCTAAACATTATCATCAGTCCTCCAGCGATTCCAGGTACAAGACACAGGTCACATTCCCACACAAAGGGCTCAGGATCTACTTGGGGAGGCAAGAAGAAGACTTCATGCAGTTGATTAAAAGTTAAGTGACAGAATAACAGTTTATAATAAAAATAAAATGCCATGGGGTAGACTGTGCTCAAGCCAAGTCAGACACTTGGTTGGCACTAGGGGGTCAGAGGAGGGTGAAATTGATATCGATCAGGGTTCTTGACCTCTTTAATCAATAGAAATTGATCCGAGGCCAGATAAGAAATTCAGGCAAGGCTTTATCAGGGCCCCTGCCGCCACAGAGGGGAGCAAGAACAAATAACAGGTTCCCTTGTTCACTCCTTAAGGTAGACGGGGGAGCTGGTTCATTATGTGGGGTTAGAACAGGGGCAGGTCCAGGGCTCAGATCAGAGGGGTGACTTAGGTATTCTCCCCAGCCCTTCGTGGTGTTAAGTGCAGGGGGGCACGCGCGGTACACTACAGCTCCCTACACCTCATTTTTGCTCTTGGCTCAGAAGTGGCAACTGGGCTTTTTGGTCTTTTTGTATCTTATACAGAATTTGCCCCAACTATGCACGCAAGTTATTTTTATATATTGATAATTTCTTTGTAGTTTGTTGCTCATGGAAATGTTTGTCCAGATGACAGCTCTGCAGCAAAGGGTTCCAGGTCCCAGGTCCCAGCCTGTCTCAAGATCATTGCACTCTTTGGGGACCACTTCCAAGAGGAAGACAAGATCAGGCGTGTTCAGGGTGGTTTTCCCTGGTGGCTCAGACAGTAAAGTGTCTGTCTACAATGAGGTAGACCTGGGTTCGATCCCTGGGTCAGAAAGAGTCCCTGGAGAAGGAAACAGCAACCCACTCCAGTACTCTTGCTTAGAAAATCCCATGGACGGAGGAAGTTGGTGCAGGCTACTGTCCATGGGGTCACAAAGAGTCGGGCATGACTGAGTGACTTCACTTTCCAGGAGGAGGTAGGAACTGAAGCCACAGGGTTCTACTGCAATTTTCACTCTCCTGAAATTAGAGAGACAACTAGATTGGGTCAAGATAAAACATTTTTCTTTTATTACAAACTATTATTTCTTTTTCTAAAATGAACTTTATATGTAATGTTACTTTAAATGAATTATCATTAGGTAAATACAATTTGTGGGTAAAATTGACATCTTTACAACAATTAACACTGATTCAAAAACATGAAAAAAAATTAATGGAAGCTCAGAGTATTAAACCTGGAAAGAATTTAGGAGTGTAAGTAATTCTACACTTTGTTTTTATAGACCAAAATCAAACAAAACTAAAACAAAAACTGAGGCTCAGAAAACTGAAGTGACTCACTCAATACCTGAAGGACACACAGCTCATCATGGCAAAGCAGAGTTAGAACCCAGATGTTCTGTGGCTAAATTTAGTTCACTTCTTATTATAGCGTATCATCCGTCTCCCTTTAGTAAAAGCAGATTATTGCTTTAATTAGGGTGGAGCCAATAGTTCAGAGAAATTATAATTTTTCTAGTCAATAGCCAGTTAACTTTGAGAATCCATTTCTTAGCCCTCTACCCTTCTTATTTCCTCCATTCTTAACCAGGATACTATGTGAGCTCAGAGAGAAAGTAGATAACTTTTCAGTTGCCAAGAAAAAGAATATTTAAGCTCAGAATTGAATTACCTGGTTTGGGGCCTCACTTTAGCTACTTACTAGCAGAGCTACCAAAGCCTTGAGTTATTCATCTGCAAATTATAAGTGTTAATAATAAGTTAATGCAATGAATGAAAGTAAATAGTATAATATTGATACATAGTAATGCATACTCAGCAATGCAAAGTATTAGTACAGTGCAAAAGACAAATGCATTTGTCCATGTAAAAGTCCTAAGGAGACTTCCTTGATGATCAAGTGGCTAAGACTCTGTGCTTCCAATGTAGGGGGGTCCAGGGTTTATCCCTGGTCAGGGAACTAGATCTCACAACTAAAGATCCCACATGCTGCAACTAAGTAAGACCTGGCACAGCCAAATTAAAATACATACATATATATATAAAGAAGTCCTTCTGTACAAAAGAGGTTTTTACAGAGCTAAGTCAACACCTTTACATTGGGCAGAGAAAGCTAAAGACCCATGAGAAACTAGGAAGGGAAAATATTTTTGTTTGTTCTTTGGTGGGTTTTTTTGTTGTTGTCACAGGCTTTGTTTTGCTTTGTTTTTATTTCCTGCATATACAAGAGAAGTTTTTATGTGACGGATATCATCCTTCATTTTAAAACTGAGAGAAGAAAAGTGTGTGTGCTTGAATCAGAAATATTTATATATGACTTGAGGGGAAAATAACTTTTAGGGAAGAAGTCTGTTTGAGATCCAAGAAATCTAACCTTTAACAAGAGCAGAGTCCTTCCCACCTCAAGCTCCTCTACCCTCCTGTCACCTAAGATACTATATATTTTTTAAACTTTTTATTTTATATTGGAGTAAAGCCATTTAATAAAGCTGTGATACTTTCAGGTAGACAGCAAAGGGACTCAACCATGCGTATACATGTATCCATTGTCCCCCAAACCCCATTCCTATCCAGGCTGCCACATGACATTGAGCAGAATTTCCTGTGCTCTACAGTAGGACCTTGTTGGTAGATACTATCTTTAGTATGTAGGAGGGACTTAATAAAGGTGCTGAATGAGTACCTGACTGAATAAATTGTTGAGGATAGTCTCTCGACTTAGTGTTGTTTGATACTAATAGATTTTCATCCTTTTCAAAGAGAAATGTTAAATCATCCATTCATGCTCCTTAAATAAACTCTGGAGAGACTGTCCTCAGACCTTTGAATTTGTACAGTCATTTTGTTTATTATATGGCTTCCTCCTATACGATCCTGCATATTCTCTACCAATGGGGCAGCAGGTGTTGTCTGTAAAGGGACAGAAAGTAAATATTTGAGGTTTTGTGATTGACTGCAGCCATGAAATTAGAAGATGCTTACTCCTTGGAAGGAAAGCCATCACAAACCTACACAGCATATTGAAGAGCAGAGACATTACTTTGCCAACAAAGGTCCATACAGTCAAAACTATGTTTCTTCCAGTAGTCACGTATAAATGTGAGAGTTAGACCATAAAGAAGGTTGAGCAACAAAAAATTGATGCTTTTGAACTGTGATGCAGGAGAAGACTATTGAGAGCCCCTTGGACTGCAAAAGGATCAAACCAGTCAATGCTAAAGAAAATCAACCCTGAATATTCATTGGAAGGATTAATGCTGAAGCTGAAGCTCCAATACTTTGGCCACCTTATGTGAAGAGTTGACTCATCAGAAAAGACCCTGATGCTGGGAAAGATTGAGGGCAAGAAGAGAAGAGGTTAATGGAGGATGAGAAGGTTGAATGGCATCATGAACTCAATGGACACGAGTTTGAGCAAACTCTGGGAGATAGTGAAGGATAGGGAAGACTGGCAGTATGCAGTCCATTGAGTTGCAAAGAGTCAGTCAGACACAACTGAGTGTCGGAACAACAACAACAAAGATTTTGTGAACCATAAGCTCTCCATCAGCAGTGTGGGAACAGCTACATGTAAATGAATGGGCATAAGTGGATATCAACAAACGGATACTGAAACCTGAATTTCACCTAATTCTTATATGTCATGAAACATTCGTTTTCTGATTCTTTTCAAATATTTAAGAATGGAATAGGCAATCTTAGCACAAACAAGGACCACCAGTTGGATTTGACCTAGGGCTAGAGTTTGTGAACCACTGGATTATCTGGACAACAGTGTGATAGGAAGAACTCTCCATTTGGATGAATGCCTAGGCTCTCTGATACTCCTAGGAGTCACTGAAAGCTCCCATCCTAGGTCATCTTTAGAAAAATGTCTAAAAGATGCTATTCTTTGTGGACAGGGTCTGACCCACCTTACCCAGACAGATTAGCCTCCTCCCCCTGGTAGTGGTGGTAACTCAGCCAAGTAAAGAGGAGTTTGTGCTCTTGTGCCCTTAGGTCCTGTCCTTCCCCTCCCCTCTCCCCTCTGCTTTTCCTTCCTGCCAACATTGACTTAATGAACTCTTATTCAAACAGTTGACAGATCCTCTTCAATTTTCCCGAGAACTTTCAGGGACAGAGAGAAGACATATTTTAATGCAACTCTGTTCTCACAGGTTGATGAGACCCAGCCCCAGTCCCCTTCATTCTCAGAGTTGAGAACATAATCCTGAGTCTTAAGGACTCTTTAAGACATTGATAATAGAACAACTAGAAAACAGTAAAGAGACTTGGCCGCTAATCTAACCAATGTGAAAAAAATTACTCCTGACTGAATAAAACAAAGGTAAGAATGTTGGTAACTTATAGGCAGAGTACATCATGAGAAACGCTGGGCTGGAGGAAGCACAAGCTGGAATCAAGATTGCCGGGAGAAATATCAATAACCTCAGATATGCAGATGACGCCACCCTTATGGCAGAAACTGAAGATGAACTAAAGAGCCTCTTGATGAAAGTGAAAGAAGAGAATGAAAAAGTTGGCTTAAAGCTCAACATTCAGAAAACTAACATCATAATTTGAAGCAGTTCTAATGAGATGGATGAAACTGGAGCCTATTATACAGAGTGAAGTAAGCCAGAAAGAAAAACACCAATACATTATACTGNACAGTTCTACCAATATGTAAAAGTTTAAAAAATGAAGAAAAATCTGAATTTTTTTAACATTTATTTAATATAAAATCATGACAGAAAGTCTATGACATCTTATCTCAAACATGATACAGCATAATATAATCCCGATGTGTTTCCTAAGAAACTCTGACATTATTTACCAGAGTGGAATTCACTAGGGCAGTTGGGTCTGAAGGCCATCTAACAGATTCCCTGTATCTACATATGTATTTTTCCTCATTAAGAAACCATTTTCCCTGAATAACATATCCCAGGCCATAAACACTTCTAATTTCAACAGTCTTCATGAAAAGGCTTTTATTCATTCATTCAGTATTCATTCATTCAGGCACTGTTGTAAGTGATGAGATCTCAGCTTTTACAGAGTTTAGACAGACAAGAAACAAACAAGAAATGATACCAGATGACAATGAGACTATGCAGAGATAACTGAAACAGAACATCCTGACAGACTTTAGATTCCTTTAGATTTCACTGGTCAAAGAAGGCAACTCTGAGGTGATGACATTTAAGATGAGTTACAAATGACAAAATGGAGCCAGCCAAGCAGAGGCCAGAAGGAAAAGTCTATCAAGCAGAAGAAACCCTAAAGTACAAATTAACTTAGAATGTTATAGGAACAGAAAAAAAGACAAATGTGCCTTACACACACGGTGGACAAGGGAGCATTTAGTAGAAAATGAGTCTGAGAGTTAAGTAGAAGCCAGATTACCTTGTGCTTGAGAAACTGGATAAGGAGTTTGGATTTCATTCTAAATGTGATGAGAAGGCACCAGAGGGTTTTAACCAGAAAAGTCATATAACACAATTTGCTGTTCGGGAGCTTAATTGTATGAGAACAAAGCTAGGAGCAGGAAGAACAGTTAGGAAGCTAGTGCCATAGTTCACATGATAGACGGTCAAGTCACTTGTAACAAGCCTGTAGTAAGTGGAGATAAACTGAAAATCCCTAGGCTCTGCAGTACAGGCTCTGGTCAACTGAGAGTGTCCTGATGTTGGGACAGCAAGACATTCAAGGCCAGGAAACCAGGGTCTAGGCCTGGTGCATTTGGTTCCTCAAATGTAGAAGCTATCCTAGATGGTAATATAATTGCTTCCAGGTCCTTATGTGGCTATAGTCATTGTAGCCTATGAGACATCTCACTGCACTTGCAGCGGCAAACATCATCAAACTTCAACTGAACTTCCATAAACACACAGAATAAGTAGATGGCTTACCCTCTTTCCCATTCTGAACGTTACTACCTCCAACCAAATTTTTTTTAATCTCACTAGGGAAAAGTAAGGCCTTCCATGGAAATTTGAACATAACTATTTATTAATCCCAACAACCAAACAAAGCAAAAGAAGGTCAAATTTCTAGAAAACTTGAAGATGGTATAGAAAAAGAATATAATTAAGACCCTGGTTAGCAGGTCCCAAACACCGCTTAAGCATTCTCTTAGATTCTACTTTTGTGCAAAATAATAATGGCTACCTGAATACACATAGCTGGCCCTCGAGAATGTCTGCTGAATGAACTGCCCTACCCAACACATAGTACAAGAACTATCACGGTAAAAACCAAGAAAAGATGGTGATGAAAGAATTCTTTAAGAACCATTTCCTGCAGGCTACTTTTGTAAAATCTCTATTTCAGCTCTACTAATCTGTATTTTATGGTTTTTGGAGTTTAAGTTATAGTCCATGCTTTTAAAAGGCTATATGATTAATAATAATAATTAATAGTTATCAAGCACTTACATATATAGGAAAAGTGTTTTTATGTAATAGCCCATTTAATCATTAAATCGACTTTATCAGACAGAAACCATTATCCTTATTTCCAGATGAAGAAATTAAAGAAATAAAGTAACTTGTATGATATTACACTGCTAGTAGAGGAAAAAACAGGGCGTGTAAGGAAAGTCTGTCTCAATTTAAAACCCTCTGATCTTAACCACGACTCAATACTTCATTTTTCATCTTAAACAGTACAAAGAACACTAACTAGTATTTCATAGCCTTTTAGAACTGAATATAAAATATTTTATTTTATGTATTGTTGACCATTGTTCAACACTGGTTTGAACTGTGCAGACCCACTAACATGCAGATTTTTTTCTCAGTAGTAAATACTACAGTACCTCATGATCCGAGATTGGTTCAATCCATGGATGCAGAACCACAGATACTGAGCAACCATGTTTACAGAGGGCTGGCTAAAAGTGAAACGTGAATTTTTGGCTGCAGGAAGGAACTTTGTCTATAACCACTGTGATGTTCAAGGGTCAAATGTATTACATACTTTTTAGTATGTACTGAAATAATTAACTTACTAATTAACACTCTATTTCACTAAAGCAAGTCCCTTCCTCTGCTGGCTATATCATTAACCTACTCTAGTTACTCTCTGTATTTAACCATAATAAAACACAATTTTTACAAAAATAATCGGAGAAAATAATAGCAAATGAAGCAACTGACAAACAACTAATCTCAAAAATATACAAGCAACTCCTGCAGCTCAATTCCAGAAAAATAAATGACCCAATCAAAAAATGGGCCAAAGAACTAAACATACATTTCTCCAAAGAAGACATACAGATGACTAACAAACATATGAAAAGACGCTCAACATTACTCATTATCAGAGAAATGCAAATCAAGACCACAATGAGGTACCATTTCATGCCAGTCAGAATGGCTGTGATCCAAAAGTCTACAAGCAATAAATGCTGGAGAGGGTGTGGAGAAAAGGGAACCCTCTTACACTGTTGGTGGGAATGCAAACTAGTACAGCCACTATGGAGAACAGTGTAGAGATACCTTAAAAAAAATGGAAATAACTGCCTTATGACCCAGCAATCCCACTGCTGGGCATACACACTGAGGAAACCAGAATTGAAAGAGACACAGGTACCCCAATGTTCATCGCAGCACTATAAATAGCCAGGACATGGAAGCAACCTAGATGTCCATCAGCAGATGAATGGATAAGAAAGCTGTGGTACATATACACAATGGAGTATTACTCAGCCACTAAAAAGAATACATTTGAATCAGTTCTAATGAGGTGGATGAAACTGGAGCNCATATCTGAGGTTATTGATATTTCTCCTGGCAATCTTGATTCCAGCTTGTGTTTCTTGCAGTCCAGCATTCCTCATGATGGTATAAATCTTGACGGATAGCTTTCAGGTTACTTATTCCTTAGAGTAAGCAGAAGCTGTATCACTTTAGAAATCACATAGCATTAAAAGCTTCTGCACAGCAAAGGAAACTATAAGCAAGGTGAGAAGACAGCCTTCTGAATGGGAGAAAGTAATAGCAAATGAAGCAACTGACAAACAACTAAAAATATACAAGCAACTTCTGCAGCAAAAATTCCAGAAAAATAAATGACGCAATCAAAAAATGGGCCAAAGAACTAAATAGACATTTCTCCAAAGAAGNTGATGAGTGATGTTGAGCATCTTTTCATGTGTTTGTTAGCCATCCGTATGTCTTCTTTGGAGAAATGCGAGAATTTTTAATAGTATACGGTACTGTGTAGACCGGAGTACAGTACTACAGTATCTTTATTTCAAGCCCAGGGCATCCTTAAACAAGTGGAAAAGCAGCAGTGAGGTAGCTGCTACTATTGTACTTTTCAAGGCACTGTACCATAAGATTAAAAACGCTTTCTTAATTTTTGTGTTTGTTTTTTATGTATTGTTTACATGAAAAGTATTATAAGCCTATTATAATACCATACGATATAACCCACCGTGTTAGTTGAGTACCCAGGCTAACTTTTGGGGGCTTCCGAAGAAACTGGACTTATGAATGCCCTCTAAGAATGGAACTTGCTCTTATGTAGAGGACTTACTGCATACCTAAATATACACTGCACATGTGCACTTGCTCAGTGGTGTCTGAACTCTTTGTGACCCCATGAACTGTAGAAGCCAGGCTCCTCTGTCCATGGACTTTTCCAGGCAAGAATATTGGAATGAGTTGCCATTTCCTTCTTCAGGGGATCTTTCCAACCCAGGGATCAAACCCATGTCTCCTGCATTAGCAGGCAGATTCTTTACTACTAGTGCCATGTGGGAAGCCACGTATGTTTTAAATACAGGTTGGAGAAGACTCGCGAGTCCCTTGGACTGCAAGGAGATCCAGCCAGTCCATTCTGGAGGAGGTCAGCCCTGGGTGTTCTTTGGNGCAGATTCTTTACTACTAGTGCCATGTGGGAAGCCACGTATGTTTTAAATACAGGTTGGAGAAGACTCGCGAGTCCCTTGGACTGCAAGGAGATCCAGCCAGTCCATTCTGGAGGAGGTCAGCCCTGGGTGTTCTTTGGAAGGAATGATGCTGAAGCTGAAACTTCAGTACTTTGGCCACCTCATAGGAAGAGTTGACTCATTGGAAAAGACCCTTATGCTGGGAGGGATTGGGGGCAGGAGGAGAAGGGGACGACAGAGGATGAAATGGCTGGATGGCATCGCTGACTCGATGGACGTGGGTCTGAGTGAACTCCGGGAGTTGGTGATGAACAGGGAGGCCTGGCGTGCTGCGATTCATGGGGTCGCAAAGAGTCGGACACGACTGAGCAACTGAACTGAACTGACCCGATAGAAATATTAGTGTAAATGTATTCATATGGATCTACATACATGTGTATGTGTGTTTAAAGAGAACAGATCATAAAGCCAGAGTAGAATATTAGTATCTAGAAAATCTGAGTAAAATGTATACAGGGATTCTTTGCATTATTTTTGCAACATATGTATAAGGAAGAAATCATTTCAAAATAAAACCAAAAGAGAAAGCAAGAGTGAAGTGAAATATAAGGAACAGTGCTGTAACATACTTACTGAACCACTAGAAAGCATCTCTGACTCAGGTTTCCAAGAAATATTTTAGTTATCTCAATTCAGTTCAGTTCAGTTACTCAGTCATGTCTGACTCTTTGCAACCCCATGAATCGCAGCACACCAAGCCTCCCTGTCCATCACCAACTCCTGGAGTTCACTCAGACTCACGTCCATCGAGTCAATGATGCCATCCAGCCATCTCATCCTCCATCGTCCCCTTCTCCTCCTGCCCCCAATCCCTCCCAGCATCAGAGTCTTTTCCAATGAGTCAACTCTTCACACGAGGTGGCCAAAGTACTGGAGTTTCAGCTTTAGCATCATTCCTTCCAAAGAAATCCCAGGGTTGATCTCCTTCAGAATGGACTGGTTGGATCTCCTTGCAGTCCAAGGGAGTCTCAAGAGTCTTCTCCAACACCACAGTTCAAAAGCATCAATTCTTCGGCCCTCAACATCATAAATAAAATCAGCTAATTCAGATATCTGGTTTAACTGGGCCCTCTGGCCCAAATTCCATAAATACACATACATACATATACTCACATACCGGCAGACATACGTGCTCATACACACAAAACATGTAAGCCCACACACAATTTTTTTTCTTCAAAACTAATTGAAATTCAATATATGCTGCAGGATAACATTTGATAATATAAACCTAGAATCGTTTCAATCTGCTATTGTGAAAAGTATAGTTAAGACAACAATAGTAGCCATCACAGACAATGCCTTGGAAATGGAATTGAGCCTTCATGGTTGGCAGAGAAAAAGCAGCCAGCAAAACTAGTAACAATTTTATTCATTTCAGAGTCATACCAGTAATTAAAATGGTTTCAGAAGTACTTAAGTGCATCTTCCCACCTTTGACAGCTAAGAGACCCATTAATAAATTAGCATATTGACCTGCATTTTTAGAGCTAAAAGTTAGAATGGAGAGGTGAAATGCCTGAGTCATGGAATCCTGACTTTTTTCTTAAAAAGATTTATGATTTTTACCAAGTTCTTTCACTTCTCTAAGCCTCAATTTCCTTTTCTATAAATGCACATAATTGTACCTGTCAAAAATATGAATTAATCCAAGGCTATTATTTATGTGAAAATACATTTCAAAACTTTCAGTCCTATTTCTATGCATATTTATTTACAAATCAGGATTCTTTTTATGATTTTTTTTTAATGTGGACAATTTTTAAAGTCTTTATTGAATTTGTTACAATATTGCTTCTGTTTTTGTTTTTTGGTGGAAAAGCACACGGGATCTTAGCTTCCTTAGAAGGGTCTGAACTACCACCCCCTGCAGTGGAAGGCAAAGTCCCAACCACTGGACCCTGGGGAACCTCTAGGGATTCTTAAAGATACAAAGTTGCCTTTATTTATAAACATAACCTTAATAATACGTAAGTTAAAGTATTCAGTCTTCTTTTCTCTGTTACATGTAAGCCTCAGAACACATTGGTGACATATTTGGCCAGAATTAGACCTATAAGCACAACTTTACTTTTGTGTGCATTTATACTTTATTTTTCCTTCGTTAGAGAAACTTGTTGATAAAGAAAATAAAACCAGACCTTGTTCTCATGAGGACCAAGCACACAGTAACCAATTCATTAGATAATGGCTACACATTTATATTTATATCCCAAATAAGTTGTTTGTTTTCATACTTACATTTATTTTGCCACATATATTTGTCTTAATTTTGTTTAACACCTATATTAGTGTCCTGTTGTTTCTGTAGAAAATTAAAACAAACAATGGCTTAAATGGTACAAATTTATTTATTATCTTACAGTTCTGGAAGTCAGGAGTCTCATTTCGCTAAAATCAAGGGGTCAGCAGGCATCATATCTTCTAGAAGTTCTAAGGGAGAATCCATTTCTTGCCTTGCCCTGATTTGCGGTCCCTTCACATCTTCAAAGGCAGCAACTGAGGGTCGTGTACAGGGAATCCCTCTGAGAGTCCTGCCTCCCTCTCTCACTGTCACCTTTGCAATTATCCCAGACATTCGGAAACTTAAGGATATTGTTACCATCCCAAGTTCCTCATGTGCACAGTCACTTTTGCCACAAAAATTAACATATTCACAGGTTCCACGAACTAGTGTTTGGATATCTTGCGCTGGACATTGTTGCGCCTCTCACCCGATCCAACTGTTTATTTTTACAGAACTCATATATAAGGCATCTAAAATATTTTCCAGATATAAACTTACTCCTTTCTGTTACATGAATATTGGATAAAAAATGTCATTGTCATTAGAGTTGGAAAGATGGAATCTCAGAAAAGTTACATGATATACACAGTTATTTGACAAGTTAAAGGAGAGAAATACTTGATTATCTTTATCTAATGATGCAATCCCAGATCTTTGCAACCTCAACATCGGCCTAAATTTTCTGTCACAAATATCATTTTGGAATTCAGTTCCCAAGAAGCCTGTCCATTTATGTTTTCCAGAGAGCTTACCTCTTGGAAATCCCAATGCAAAAAAGGAAACATTTTGCTTTTGGAGATCTACATGATCCAGGTGGGCTAAGATAATGCTGAAATCCTGTTTTCTTAGTTGCTTTTATTTCTCTGTACTTAATGCTGCCACAAAACCTTTAAAAATATTTGAATTCATTGTGTCTCTATTTATTGTGTTCACACCTTGAGGCGCTTTTGTAGAGAAAGCAAAAAAAGTATTAAATGGAAACATATCTCAGGAAAGGACCTCTAGAGGTCACATGCTTTTGCCTCCCACCTGCAGGCAGAATTCTCCCCAAGCTCCTCCTAGATAAGTTGTTTGTTATCTGTCTGGTACTTGTAACCAACAGGAAAGAATCCAGTAAATATGACAAGCAGTTTTAACAAAAAACAAAACATTAAGATCTTGCTACCCACAAACCATCCAGGGTTTAGATTACAATCTCATAGAACAGGGGAGGCAAAAACTTAGGTGACCACCAGTTCACTAAAAGATCAAAGGCTGTGCAATTTATTTTGATCAGTGTTCATGGGCATTTACTTTATGTCCTAGTGAGACTGAACACTCTTTTGGAAGAAGAAATGTACCTTTTCTTCTCTGATATTGTAACATTTTCTATAAATACTACCACCATCATGAAAGAGTCACAGAGAAACTGCTCCCTCTATGATTTGATAAAAACAAATGCTGGGGCTTCACTGGTGGTCAGTGGTTAAGAATATGCCTTGTAACAAGATCCCTAATTAAACCCTAAAATAATTTGTGCACATTTTACAACATGCCAGGACCTATTCTAACCTGGCTTGCTTCAATCCATGGGGTCCCAAAAAGTCAGACATGACTTGGTGACTGAACAAGACTCATTCTAAGCACAGAGGTCTTTTTATCTACTAGAAAATTTGGAGAAGAGGTATGAACCTTCACACACGTTTTAATTGAGATATAATATTCTGCATCATGATTTGTAAATAGTTGCAAAGGATATGATTTCTGTATTTTAAATATAGCTGCTTTAAATTAGAACATTCTTATGTCTGATGAAATTTAATNCTAGAAAATTTGGAGAAGAGGTATGAACCTTCACACACGTTTTAACTGAGATATAATATTCTGCATCATGATTTGTAAATAGTTGCAAAGGATATGATTTCTGTATTTTAAATATAGCTGCTTTAAATTAGAACATTCTTATGTCTGATGAAATTTAATACAGTAGTGATTTGATAACCATGATCTTCCATTTATGAAAATACAAAAACAAACCCTTCTTTAACAATCAAATTTTTATATCTTTTTTTAAACTGTTTTCAATCATCTTCCCCAAAGAATTTTACCCTTAATTAAGTTTAATATGTAAAAATCTCCTATTTATCACTATATCAAAATTCTTAGCTTTAAACACATTTGTATGCTCATCTAGTTGTCAAAACTTTCTTCTCAATCAAGTTACACTGAAATTACTCAAGTAGAATTAATCTATTTCAAAATTTGATAAGTAAATATTAGATATACTAAGTTCTTTTTAGGGGGGTCAATTTATCTCATAATGAACATACCATTCCAAATTGTACTCTGCTTAGCTCAGAGTAATCTTTAGTAATAAAATGGGCTGAAAATTTTGTCATTCTTTGTTAAGTGTGAGTAAGAAGAGTAACCACAGAAGAAACAGTGTAACTATAATTGAGTCCAGAGGAAAATCAGTTCTAGGAAAGATAACATAGAAGGCTGAGAAAGTGAAACTTGACTCCCTAAACACTAGTCATGCTCCTGTGCCCTTTAGAAAGTCTCTGCTTGGACTTCCCTGGTGGTCTAGTGGTGAAGAATCCACCTGTCAATGCCGGGGATATGTATTTGCTTTCCGATCTGGGAAGATCACATGCAGTGGGGCATTGGAACCTGTGCACGGCAGCTACTGAGCCCCTGCACCCGAGAGCCTGTGCTCTCCCACAGGAGAAGCCTGGACACTGCAGCAAAGAGGGGCCCCAACTGTCTGCAACTCAAGAAAACCCGCGTGAAGCAATGAAGACCCAGACCAGTCAAAAACTAATTAATTAAAGAAAAATAAGTCTTTGCTTATCCCAGCTCTAAGGGAGCTCTAGTTTGGGACCCACTGTGCTGGGGAGTGACTTGAACCCACCCCAGGTAACAGTGCTGCTGCTGCTAAGTCACTTCTGTCGTGTCCAGCTCTGTGTGACTCCATAGACAGCAGCCCACCAGGCTCGCCATCCCTGGGATTCTCCAGGCAAGAACACTGGAGTGGGTTGCCATTTCCTTCTCCAGTGCATGAAAGTGAAAAGTGAAAACCGAAAGTGAAGTCACTCAGTCGTGTCCGACCCTCAGTGACCCCACGGACTACAGCCTTCCAGGCTCCTTCCAGTGTACCTAAAACACAGATACAGCTCATTGCAGCGCACATGCCCAGAGCCATGGAAATGCCCAAAATGTGCTATTCAGCACAGGAAAATGAGCAATTAACTGCTTAAGGGGGAAGTAAAGCCACCAATTCCTAAAGATGACAAAGAAACCAATACATATAAGTACACCACATATAATGTGAAATGAATGACAAAACGTGAGGGTAGCACCAAGTTGTAAAGGGACTTCTAGGCTGAACTCATGTTGGGTATTATCTTAAAAATGAGGACAACATGATCAGATTCTCTCCAGTGTTTAAGACCTCCAAACCTGGGGTGAACAAATGCCTGGGAGCTAAAGAATGTTTCTAAGATATGTGAGAACAGATATCAGTGCTTTTAAAAAAAATTGTTTTCCACATAAATGAACTGCTATTTTTCAAAGCCAATGAAGATGCAATTGTGGTATAAAAATATTTTGGAGGGGTTCCAACATTCATGCTAATTTGTGGTTTGGAAAAGAGTTGTAGTTGGGGGAGTCTTCATACAGGTTCTTAATCAACAAACACTGTGAGGTTGCAGTTCTAATCTTTCCTTGCTGTAAAAAGTAAGATCATTTTTACAGTGTGGGCAAAAATCTCTGATTGTCCACAACATAGGAAAAGGGAGTAAGCTGGCATAGATCTGAAAAAGGACATTCAGCAACTTTCAAAGTTATGAAGAAAACAATCGAAAGAAGACTGTCCCCTTCCGCAGAGGACCTTACTTTAGGCAATCTCAATGTTTAAAAATCTAGGTTTATAAAGGCTAAATTTAGAAACTAATTATTCCCTTTTTAAAGGATTCACAGTAGGACATAAGTCAATAAAAAAGGAAAAAATCTCTCCAGCATATTTAAAATAGAATTCAATTTACATGAAACTTTTTGGAATCTCTCCTATTGTACCAAACAAGGTCAAGTTGTAAGACAGTTTTGTCCGCTCTTAATTACCATGCCTTGAAAAGACTGAGCACAACACTCTTTAAAAGTTCAAAGTTGGATCTATGGATCTGAGTACATACAAGGCCCACAGGTCACCTTTTTTTGTTTGTTTTGGTTTTGTGTTTATTTTTTAGGCTGTGCCGTGCAGCATGTGGGATCTTATTTCCCTGACCAGGGATCGAACCCATGCTCTCTCCACTGGGAGCACAGAGTCTTAACCATTGAACCCCCGGGGAAGTCCTGACACTTCACCCACCTATAAAGCAAAGCAAGAATGGACACTTTTTAAATGTACAAATGGTCAATTATAGTATCATATAACCATGCTGCAATGCCCACAGCTATTGGATAGGATCAACAATTGACTCATATATAGAATAGTTACCTTTGAGGGACCTAACAGAAGTGCAGCTCAATTCTGGAAGATAAATTCCCAGTCCATCCTACAATAACTCCTGAATAATTTGAACATGAGTTCTGCAATGAGACAGAAAGATTCAGGCACTAAAAACAAAATATACGATCACTAAGTTATTATAATGGTAAATATATTAGGTCACTTTTAATTACAAGGGAGCTAAACCACTGCAAATTGATTTAAGTAGGAGAAGAAACCATTCCGGCAACTAAGGTATAAGGGTAAATAAAACTAAGGAATAATTGGATATAGATGTTTAAAAAAAATGAAAAAGCGAAAGTCATTGGGAATCGGCTCCTTTCCATCTCTTGGCTTTGTCTTCTCATTTATTGACTTCATTTTTATACAGTTTCCCACAAATGATGACAAACATTTGTCAAGCATGTCAAATATGACAAGGATATTTCCAAGTCTTCATGAAACATTTTGCCCTTATCTTTAATCAGATTGATTAAACTATGAGAAGTCTTCTAGTGTCCCTGGGGATAAAGCTGCTTTCTCAACAAAAAGTTTTCCTGTTGATGACAATCCCCACAAATGAGAGTGCTACATACATTTCAAAAGGTACAAAACTGTATCATTTTTTTCAGAAAACTTTTCACCAGAGTCAGAAACAAGTTTCATAAGAACTCAAGTTACATTTTGAAGTTTATATTAATGCATATACGTGGAATTTAGAAAGATGGTAATGACGATCCTATATGCAAGGCAGCAAAAGAGACACAGATAGAAAGAACAGACTTTTGGACTATGTGGGAGAAGGTGAAGGTGGGACGATTTGAGAGAATGGCATTGAAACATGTACATTACCGTATGTAAAGTAGATGACCAGTGCAAGTTCATGCATGAAGCAGGGCAGTCAAAGCTGGTGCACTGGGACAAACCAGAGGGACGGGGAGGGGAGGGAGGTGGGAGGGGGCTTCAGGATGGGGAGACGCGTGCAAGTGTGTGTGATTCGTGGCTATGTATGGCAATAGCCACCACAATACTGTAAAGAAATAATCCTCCAATCAAAATTGATTTTAAAAGAGGAAGTCATTCAGAATTCTTAAAAATCTCCCAGCTCTTCCTGTTTTCTTGCTGTTTGCTCTAGCCATGCTTTTTGTTCCAGAGATCCATAACTGCCATCTATTCCATCACTAGCTTTGTGGCTTTGAGCAAATTGCCTGCACAACTGTGAATCTAAGTTTTTCCATCAGAATGAAGATCACTGGTGGCTAATAATTAAGTCATTAAGTTAAATAATATTTGTAAACCTTTTAACTTACAGTCTCATGTGCAGTTCTTTTTTCTTTTAGAAACTGAACTCAGGTGCTATAATGGGAATTCACAGGACAAAGAGCCACTCTGTAGAATATCTGAGCCCAGCACAGCAGAAAATAGTCTTGGAACTCTATCAGGAGACCAGGTACTATTGTTAACTCTCCAGCTAACCAGATTTAAGACCTTGGGTCATTCTCTTTACTCTTTGGGTTTTAAGTTTATTCACAGAGAACAAATAAGTGCTTAAACAAAGATTACTTCTATGTGTATAATATTTCTGTGTATTTATTGTATCTTGTGTGTGGGTGTGTGTGTGCGCGTGCGTGTGTGTGTGCACGCGTGTGCNGGGAGAGGTTCAAGAGGGAGGGGACATAGGTATCCTGATGGCTGATTCATGTTGTTGTGTGGCAGAAGCCAACACAATATTGTAAAGCAATTATTCTACAATTAAAAATAAATTAAAAATAAACTATATTCAGGATTAAGAATAAGATTTTTATATATATAAATAAATGTTTGTTACACTCCACTACAGATTTTTGCCTTAAAATATCTAATACAGTTACAACATAGAGTGAACACAGATGTCTTATACTTGTATGTTTTCTGAAATGGGGGCTTATTTTATGGAGGAAACTTGGCTTAATATTTCGAACTTTCATGCAAACCAAGTTCAGGGCACCTGCTTTACACAGTTTCAAATTTTAAGATTAAACACAGGGTAGATCAGTATTTATCCTGAGCAAAAATTAAGTCTGGTTCTCTTTTCTATAAAGCCACTTATCTACTTACTACATTTTTGAGTTTATAGTTAACTTTACAGTCTTTCAATTTTATCACTAACATACACTTGCAGAGCTTCGAAGTCAAACCCTGCTAAAAAGATGAGGGCCAAGAGTGGCTCCCGACCCCAGCTCAGAGGCATCACTTTCAGTTCTCCTGTGCCTTCTTTCTCTTAATTCCACCTATTTTTAAAACCACTTTATTGAGATAAGATTGACACAGAAAGAGCTGTACCTATTTATACAACTTGATGAGTTTGGAAATGAGAACATACCATGAAAACACCACCACCATCATGCTGCTGTTCCTGCAGTCATGTCCGACTCTGTGCGACCCCCATAGACGGCAGCCCACCAGGCTCCCCCTTCCCTGGGAGTCTCCAGGCAAGAACACTGGAGTGGGTTGCCATTTCCTTCAATGCATGAGAGTGAAAAGTCAAAGTGAAGTCGCTCAGTCTTGTCCAACTCTTAGCGATCCCATGGGCTGCAGCCCACCAGGCTCCTCCGTCCATGGGATTCTCCAGGCGAGAGTACTGGAGTGGGGTACCAGTGCCTTCTCCTACCACATCAAGGTCACTGACAAATCCCCCATCACATCCCAGTTTCCTCCCACCCCCTTTAATAGTATTTTGCATGTGTCTCTGAGGATACATGATCTGCATGTTTTCAGTATATAATCATACTGTTAGCTATAGACACTGTGCTAAAACAGTAGATCTCCAGTACTTATTTTTGCAAGGTAAGAGTTCTGGCCCTTTCTAGTCCACTGAGGAAAGAGCACACACACACCATCACTCCAGGGAAAGTGAGGCTGTGCTTTGTGGCTTGCAACATGGCAGCAGTTAGTAGAACTGGTGATGAGCCAGCGAGATGCTGTTTTGGGGTCAGCCTGATATTGAGATGGCTTGGGCCATAAGCACGCAGCATACTAATGTTTATTACAAGTTAATTCTATTGGCTGACCCACAATTACTGAAACTTATCAAACTGGATGACCAAGTCTACTCTTTAGGGGAAATTTTTTAAAAACTCAGGATACATACATTGGACCCAGAAGAGCTCAAATCAGAACCGACTAAAAAAGGAGAAAATACTGAAAAGAATAGGGGCTTTATGGAGTTATAATCAACTAATAAA
Source organism: Neotragus pygmaeus (assembly GCA_006410875.1). Lineage (NCBI taxonomy): Eukaryota > Metazoa > Chordata > Mammalia > Artiodactyla > Bovidae > Neotragus > Neotragus pygmaeus. The sequence continues at coordinate 1,708,595 of SJYV01050321.1, forward strand.
AGTGGAGGCCATTCTACAAGTTTGATGGACCCACACTCATTCTGTCTCCTACCCTGTGGAGCAGTCTTAGGGATATCTCCTGATTAAAAAAAAAAAAAAAAGGAACTGTGTGTTTGCTTCTTGCTTTTCTTAGCATTTAGAGATGATTTTCAAGAGATAGGGGAAGATGTCTTTTCTCTATCCTAAAACTAGAAATTCTAGTACACACTAAATTGTGCCTACAGAATTGCTGTAAGTAAAAGTTTACATCACCTTTTTTTTTCCCATCATCTCATGTAGAGATGAAAGGATTAGATTCTTTTAATATTTGTAGCTGAATCTTTAAAAACTCGTTTTATTTTTGACCACTGGGTCTCTGTTGCTGCAAGGGCCCTTTTCTAGCTGTGGCGAGCAGGGGCGACCCTCCAGCGGCAGAGCGCGGGCTTCTCATCGCGACAGCTTCTCTTGCTGTGTTGCACCGGCTTAGCTACCTCACAGCATGTGGAATCCTCCCAGCCCAGGGATTGAACCCAGTGCGGGAGGATTCTTAGCCGCCGGACCACCAGGGAAGTTCCTGGCTGAATCTTTTAAAAGGGACAATATATTTGCCACCTATTTCAAATGCCATCTATTTTAAAAGGACTATGTTTACAGGATTTTACTTTTTAGGAGCTTCAAATACAAAAATACCACATTAAGCTCCGTAGCTAAAGAAAAATTTTAAGCATTTGGAAAATCATTTGCATTATAGGTTGATATTAACAACCATTTAAAATATATCCACTTCTTCATTACTATACAAATTAACTTCAAATTTAAAGATAATTTTACTAGGTATGGAATCTAAGGACTTCCCAGGAGGCACAGTGATAAAGAATCTGCCTGCAAAGCAGGCACTCTTGGGACATGGGTTTGATCCCTGGGTTGGGAAGATCCCCTAGAGTAGGAAATGCGTGGCAACCCACTCCAGTATTCTTGCCTGGAAAATTTCTTAGACAGAAGAGCCTGGAAGGCTGCAGTCCATGGGATCACTGGGCACGTGCACACCACACACACAGAGAATCTAAAAAGCTTCCATGGACATTTGTTATTCAGGCCTTATGTCGTTTTTGACTCTTTGCGACCCCATGGACTGCAGCACACCAGGCTTCTCTGTCCTTCACTATCTCCCAGAGGTTGCTCAGACTCATGTCCATTGAGTTGGTGATGCCATCTAACCATCTCATCCTCTGTCATCCCCTTCTCCTCCTGCCCTCAATCTTTCCCAGCGTCAGGGTCTTTTCTAATGAGTCAGTTCTTCGCATCAGGTGACCCTATGTACTGGAGCTTCAGCTTCATCACCAGTCCTTTCAATGAATATTCAGGGTTGATTTCCTTTAGGACTGATTGGTTTGATCTTGCTGTCCAAGGGACTCTCAAGAGTCTTTTCCAGCACTATAACTTGAAAACATCAATTTTTCTGTACTCAGCCTTCTTTATGGTCCAACTCTCACCTCCCTACATGACTACTGGAAAAACTGTAGCTTTGACTAGACAGACCTTTGTTGGCAAAGTATGTCTCTGCTTTTTAATATGCTGTCTAGATTGGCCATAGCTTTCCTTCCAAGGAGCAAGCATCTTTTAATTTCATGGCCACAGTGTCTGTTCATGGTGATTTTGGAGCCCAAGGAAATAAAATCTGTCACTCTTCCTACTTCTTCCCCTTCTTTTTGCCATAGTTTTTTGAATGTTGACTTTAAGCCAGCTTTTCGTTCTCCTTTCATTCTCATCAAGAGGCTCTTTAGTTCTTCTTCACTTTCTGCCATTAGTTCAGTTCGGTTCAGTTCAGTCACTCAGTCGTGTCCAACTCTCTGCGACCCCATGAATTGCAGCAAGCCAGTCCTCCCTGTTCATCACCATCTCTCGGAGTTCACTCAGACTCGCGTCCATCGAGTCCGTGATGCCATCCAGCCATCTCATCCTCGGTTGTCCCCTTCTCCTCCTGCCCCCAATCCCTCNGCAACTAAAGGTATAAGGGTAAATAAAACTAAGGAATAATTGGATATAGATGTTTAAAAAAAATGAAAAAGCGAAAGTCATTGGGAATCGGCTCCTTTCCATCTCTTGGCTTTGTCTTCTCATTTATTGACTTCATTTTTATACAGTTTCCCACAAATGATGACAAACATTTGTCAAGCATGTCAAATATGACAAGGATATTTCCAAGTCTTCATGAAACATTTTGCCCTTATCTTTAATCAGATTGATTAAACTATGAGAAGTCTTCTAGTGTCCCTGGGGATAAAGCTGCTTTCTCAACAAAAAGTTTTCCTGTTGATGACAATCCCCACAAATGAGAGTGCTACATACATTTCAAAAGGTACAAAACTGTATCATTTTTTTCAGAAAACTTTTCACCAGAGTCAGAAACAAGTTTCATAAGAACTCAAGTTACATTTTGAAGTTTATATTAATGCATATACGTGGAATTTAGAAAGATGGTAATGACGATCCTATATGCAAGGCAGCAAAAGAGACACAGATAGAAAGAACAGACTTTTGGACTATGTGGGAGAAGGTGAAGGTGGGACGATTTGAGAGAATGGCATTGAAACATGTACATTACCGTATGTAAAGTAGATGACCAGTGCAAGTTCATGCATGAAGCAGGGCAGTCAAAGCTGGTGCACTGGGACAAACCAGAGGGACGGGGAGGGGAGGGAGGTGGGAGGGGGCTTCAGGATGGGGAGACGCGTGCAAGTGTGTGTGATTCGTGGCTATGTATGGCAATAGCCACCACAATACTGTAAAGAAATAATCCTCCAATCAAAATTGATTTTAAAAGAGGAAGTCATTCAGAATTCTTAAAAATCTCCCAGCTCTTCCTGTTTTCTTGCTGTTTGCTCTAGCCATGCTTTTTGTTCCAGAGATCCATAACTGCCATCTATTCCATCACTAGCTTTGTGGCTTTGAGCAAATTGCCTGCACAACTGTGAATCTAAGTTTTTCCATCAGAATGAAGATCACTGGTGGCTAATAATTAAGTCATTAAGTTAAATAATATTTGTAAACCTTTTAACTTACAGTCTCATGTGCAGTTCTTTTTTCTTTTAGAAACTGAACTCAGGTGCTATAATGGGAATTCACAGGACAAAGAGCCACTCTGTAGAATATCTGAGCCCAGCACAGCAGAAAATAGTCTTGGAACTCTATCAGGAGACCAGGTACTATTGTTAACTCTCCAGCTAACCAGATTTAAGACCTTGGGTCATTCTCTTTACTCTTTGGGTTTTAAGTTTATTCACAGAGAACAAATAAGTGCTTAAACAAAGATTACTTCTATGTGTATAATATTTCTGTGTATTTATTGTATCTTGTGTGTGGGTGTGTGTGTGCGCGTGCGTGTGTGTGTGCACGCGTGTGCACGCACGTGTGCACAGCTCCAACTCTTGGTGACCACATGGACTGTAACCCACCAGGCTCCTCTGTCCGTGGGATTTTTCCAGGCTAGAATACTGGAGTGGGTTGGCATTTCCTCCTCCAAGGGCCTTCCCCATTCAGGGATTGAAACCATTTCCCCTTGCATTGGCAGGCAGATTCTTTCCCACTGTGCTACCTGGGAATCCCCACCTTCTATGTACTATTGTTGCCGTTCCATTGATAAGTCGTGTCCAACTCTGTGACTTTAAATCAGGAATTCAAATCTCTACACTAGTTAATAGACTTTTATCATCAGAGACAACAAACCCAACCTAATTGAGGTAAGCAATCTGAAATGTATTATCTCACATGACAAGAAGACCGAACAGAGGATGACTCTAAAGCTGACTTATTCAGTGGCTCTGTGATCTGTTTATGGGTCCAGATTCCTTCTGCCTTTCCACAAGTCATCCTTGACAAGTTGATAAAATGGTTACAGCAACTCCAGACAATACATACTGTACATTGTTGCTCAAAGACAAAAAGGAACTCTTTCTTCTTGAACATTTTTGTAAGAAAAAAGAAAGCATTTTCCAAAAGAACCGGATTTAGGGTGACTAATCAATTTATCTTCCAAACAGAGGTTGTTTTGTGAGTGAAAATGGAACGTTACTGTCTTGGACTAATGATATTTTGCCATCTGCATAGGGTTGGAACTGGGGTTCTCCTCCCTCAGACAATGGGAGGACGGATGTCTGCACAAAGACTGAGGTGGTTGCTGGGAAAACACATAGTGTCTGTTGCAGCTATTACTGGTTGACTATCCATGCATCTCTTTCTAACCTCATCTCTAGCTGATCTTTGATTTGCATTTATGTGAAAAAAGCCTGTAGTTCCAGACACGTCATGCTGTTGCTTGTCTTTGTTGTTACTTTCCGTTTGTCTGGAATTACTGCCACTTATCCATTACTCCCTGGCTCCTAACTGCCTAATGAGTCTCCATCATTAAGACAAAAGTACTCAAATCTCTTTCCCTAACCTCTATCCTCTACCTCCCTCAGGATAGATGTCTGTTCCCTGCGCTCCCACAGGATTTCATCTGACATCTCTACATTTCCCTTGCTTCCTCCTTGGAAGAAAGAGTATGACAAACCTAGACAGCATATTAAAAGCAGAGACATCACTTTGCCAACAAAGGTCTTTATAGTCAAAACTATGGTTTTTCAGTAGTCATGTACAGATGTGGCAGCTGGACTATAAAGAAGGCTGAGCACCAAAGAATTGATGCTTTCAAATTTTGGTGCTGGAGAAGACTTTTACGAGCCCTTGGACAGCAAGGAGATCAAGCTACTCAATCCTAAAGGAAATCAACCGTGAATATTCATTGGAAGGACTGATGCTGAAGTTCCAAAGCTATGGTCATCTGAGGCAAAGAGCTGACTCATTGGAAAAGATTCAGATGCTGGGAAAGGTTGAAGGCAAAAAGGAGAAGGGGATGGCAGAGGATGAGGTGGTTAAATAGCGTCACTGACTCAATGGACGTGAATCAACAAACCCTGGGAGACAGTGAAGGACAGAGGAGCCTTTCATGCTGCGGTCCATGGAACACAAAGCATCAGACGTGAACTTGCAACTGAACAACAGCAAGAGCTCTACATTTTCCAGTATGGATTTAGATTTGGCTTGAGTGTTGAATTGTTTTCCTAAACTTAGAGCCGAATAAATGAGGGTATAGGAGAAGGAAATGGCAACCCATTCCAGTATTCTTGCCGGGAAAATCCTGTGGACAGAGATGGGGTCCATGGGGTTGCAAGAGTCAGACACGACTTAGCAACCAAAGCACAACCACCACAGTTGGTGCCTGGCGTAGTCAAATGACTGGAATAAGTGCATAATACACACATTAAATTGAGAATGATTGAATAAACCTTAATCTAGACAGCAGAGTTCAGACACTCCATACCATAAAGGGCCTGAGATTGAAAAAATCGATATTGGATTTCCAGAGTACTAACGCCTAAGGTCTATCCTCCCCAATCCAAATAAAAAGTCCTTAGCTAAATGTGAGCTAAGAGGGATTAGGGGAAAAAAAAAAAAAAAAAAAACAGGGATAGCTGCAGATAGCATCCAGGGTTGAGAGAGTTATTCCTATTATTAGGGTATAATTAACAACTTTCCTCCCATAGACATTAATTCATTGGGCATTAAATTAATTAGAATTAAACAGGCCTTTAAATCATTTCTTATTCCTAGAAGGGGAGAAGTGTTTTTAAATGTGAAGTCAAACCAAGTTTTTCCCCACAACTTGTGGACACAGCAGGGGAAGGAGAGGGAGGAACAAATTGAGAAAGTAGCATTGTCACATACACACGATCACGCATAAAATAGCTAGCTAGTGGGGAGCTGCTATAGAACACAAGAAGCTCAGTTTGGTGCTCTGTGATGACTTAGAGGGGTGGGATGACTTAGAGGGGAGGGAGGTGTAAGAGTGAAGGGAGGTGGTTATAATTATGACTGATTGTGTTTTTGTACAGCAGAAACCAACATACCATTGTAAACCAATTTTCTTCCAATTCAAAAATAAATTAAAGAGAGAGAGACTGCCTCCTGGAGAATGTTACATTAGGCTTCTCTGACACAAGATTGGTTGCAAGAACGCATTTCACAGGGAATTTGTTCTTCTCTAAAGCCAACGGGGGCATGAAGAAACTGACAGTGGAATGCATTTTAAATTATCACAGGTTTGGATCCCACTCTAATTTGGGACATGCTATTTTTTAACAAGTTTGCTCTCTGGTAAAATTAGGTAACAGATCCTACCTCATAAAGTTATTATGAAATAATTAGCTAGGTAATATAAGTACCAGGAAATTATTAGACTTTCAATAAATTCTACTTAACACCCTCCCTCTCTTGAAACTGAGATTCAAACTTTACTTTGGATAAGGATGAAGTCGTGGATTCCCCAGAAAAAAATTAATTCAGAATCTCACTCTGTACCAAAAACAAAAACACAAAACCAAACTTCACAAACTAGCTGACGGCATCTACCTAAGAAATTTTCCTTGATTAAAGCGGAAAGGGATGTGGTTATCTCTTTATCTTCCTTTTCATGCAGAGACCAGAAAGCAAACACAGAATGCTGAGCGTGATTGTATTACAATACGCATTGTACATTTAGTTTTACTGCAAATCCCAATCTGTTCTTTTTCAAAACAATGCATATCCTGGATAGAACTGACTATTTTGCAAATTGTGCTCTTCAACGGTGAGACTGGTTCTGAATTATAGCCTAGAGGGTCTTTTTAGAATTTTATGTGCTTGAAGACTGTATGGGACAATCTCTTGAGATTCCTTTCAGGTCTGGAGCACTGTGGATCTATAAGTCAATGTATTCTCTAGCTTCAAGAAAAGTACATGAATTCTCTTAATGAGAACAGGGTCAAAAGGACACACTTCTCATTGATGAATCGACAATTCAGTCCTACTAAGACAAAGTGGCGTTGGTGGTAAAGAACCCACCTCCCAATGCAGGAGACCTAAGAGACTCTCAGGTCCAGTCACTGGGAGGGGAAGGTCCCCTGGAGGAGGGCATGGCAACACTTACCTCCAGTATTCTTGCCTGGAGAATCCCAGGGACAGAGAAGCCTGGAGGGCTATAGTCCATCGAGTCACAAAGAATCAAACACAACTGAAGCAACTTAGCACACACCCTCATAGACTCATGACAGTTCCGTTTTAGAGTGGAGATTTAAACATTAGCCTAGACTAAGACTTTTGAAAAAACAATGATGGAGAAATGGAAATGGGCTGCCATAAAGAGTACCTCAAATTTAGAGGGCAGGGGTCTGAAGTAGAACAGCTCATCTACTCTTGAGTCTGATGGTTAACTAGATAGCTCGATTTCAACAGATTGAAAATTAAACTGCCTATGGTCTTGATATACCATCAAAAGATGTTCACCATTCATATTTAACATTGAAGCAAAAACCATGAGTAAATAGCATAAGCACTCTAATGATTTTCTGGCCTGATGGATATTTAGCTGAATAAAATCAGCCTGTAAGTGAACAACTCGACTGATGTTGACAGAGGTGCAGAGTGCTATTTCCTCTTGATCTAACAGAATAAAAACTAAAAACTCCATTTTTTTTCTTTAATTAAGACTACAGCATTATCAAGCTTTAAAAGACTGAACAGAATGCACAGATGAATTGCTATTTAATTAAGCTTTCCAAGAAACTTTTGAAGCCAGCAGATTAAATACAGGCTTCTACTTTTTGTGGTATTTTAAGGAACTTTTAATTGTTTTTCTCATGGTTGATAAACTTTAAAAAAATGTAAAATCAACACAATGTAAGCTGAGAAAAACAAGCCAATAGGGTTTTTTGTTTTGTTTTTCTTCTTTATTCATTGCTAATGTCAGAAGGCAGTGTTGGGAGCATCCTGTGGCTCAGTGGTAAAGAATCTGCCTACCAGTGCAGGAGACACTGGTTCAATCTCTGATCCAGGAAGATCCCACGTGCCTCAGAGCAACTGAGCCTGTGTGCTGCAACTATAGAGCCCAGGAATGCAGCTGTTGAATCCCCTGCCTCCCGGAGCCCATGCTCTGAAACAAGAGAAGTCACCACAATGATAAGCCCATGGACCCCAACTAGAGAGTAGCCCCCACTACCTGCAACTAGAGAAAGCCCTCCTGCAGCAATGAAACCCAGGGCAACCAAAATAAATAACTAAAATTATTTTTTAAAAGAGAAGGCAGCATTGGAAGTTTTTTGTGGACACAGCTCTGCATATGTTTGGAAGTCACTATGCCTTGCTTAAGGTGACAGTCTAACCATAATACATTGTAATATTGTACAGGGGAAAAAAAATCACTTCTGTTAAAAGAGATGAATTTAAATATTCTTTGTCACTTCCATAGCTGTAGTCAATATGTGAGCAAATTTAGGCCTAAAGAGATGTGAGTATAAAGTAAGCTTGCTTTCCCTTTAACAACCAAATTGAAACGTTTTAGAATCTCTACTCCCTCTTAAGGAGCAGTGATGTAAATCTTACAATATAGGTCCCCTCTCTAAATATACCTTAAAATCCTCAAAGATGTTCAATGTATCCTTGAATGTGTGCTTGTCATCACTCACATATGACTATCCTCCAGGGACCCAGAAGTCAGCCCATGAGCAGCCGCAGGTGAGAGTTGTCTAGCTCTTGACAGTGGGAATCATTTCCTTCAGTTTAGTCGCTCAGTCGTGTCTGACTGCTTGCAGCCCCATGGACTACACCACGCCAGGCTTCCCTTTCCTGGAAGAGTTGTCTAGTGCCTGACAGTGGGAATAGCTGTACCAAAAACTCTGCAGTCCAACAGATATAGGATCCTGGTGGGGCTACTGACTCTTAAAGCTTTCCTCTCCATCTCATCTCTCATCACTAAGTTACCAGTCTTCTGACCCTGCTTTACTTCCGTTCAACTCTTAGGATGAAAACAACCAGTCAATGGAAGTTCTCTGAGGAAACTAGGCCAGTTTTATGGCCTTTTGATAACATGTACACAGTCACTTTGGGGCTTCCCAGGTGGCACTAACAGTAAAGAACCCACCTGCCAGTGCAGGAGACAGAAAAGACCCAGGTTCAATCCCTGAGTTGGAAAGATCCCCTGGAGGAGGGCATGGCAATTCACTCCAGTATTCTTGCCTGGAGAATTCCATGGACAGAGGAGGCTGGCGGGCTACAGTTCATGGGGTCACAAAGAGTCAGACATGACTGAAGCAGCTTAGCACACACAGGCACACTCGTTTTACTCAAGTCACAGCCATCATGCCAGGGTCTTGAACAAGAAGGCTTCCTCTTTGGGGCCCATTCTTAACTCTGTCTGGGGTAACCCTCCACTCCATCTCTCTATGCCAGTAAATGAGGCAAATCTCAGGCCAGAGTCTCTTCTCTGAAGGTACACTGCTATTTATTGACTGTCTTTCTTACCTGTTGGATCATCTCAGTTGTATTTATCAGACTTGTTTTTATTTATCAGACATATATTTATGAAGGGAGAGGTAAATTAGTGTTCCTATCCCTTTGTTACATAAAGCAGACTCAGAATTATTTAAATCAAGGTATGCATATCTTTAGAAGGGTTAGGTTCTGCTTATTTCTAAGACTCAAATGCAGAAAGAAATGTTGGAGAAGAGATGTCCTAATTTTCCTCCATGAATTGCATATAACTTCCAGGCTCCTGCATGATTTAAATGATCACTTATAAATCATTACCCTTTATTGTGTGACTAGCTAATGTTGCTGATTGACAGAGGTTTTTATAATTATGACAGTTATATCTTCCAAGAGTTTAATGATTTAGTACAGTAATTTTCAAATGAGTTTTATGTTTTGTCAAGCATTTGATTAAACTTTTGTTTTGCTTTTATATCCAAACTATTTTTAAAACTATAATAAAACAAACATATTCAAAAGTGTTCTATTCCAACTTTTTACACACCATTAGATATTAATTTCATAACTTGTCCTGCCAGATTAACTTGGTTGGGAGCAGACTGGAAATAAAACTTTGAACTTTTTATGAATGTATAATTGATTAAGAATGATGTAGCTTGGTAATGATCTTTTTAATTAGGGCTCCAAATGGCTGCTAAGGTAAAACTGTACAAGGAAGCATAGAGTAACACCTCTTTAAACGCCAAGCTATCAGGCATCTTTAGATTCTCATGCGTAATATCTTAAGCATGACAATATCTTAATATCTTAAGACAACATGTTGTCTTATGATAACTTAGTATTCTAACATTAGTGTCATTATAAATTTTTGTTTATGTTTTTGGTTAACTTGTAAAGTTAAGGTCTTGATAGTTTTGTGCTTGCATATGAAGACAAATTTTTAACTTTGGATTTTATATTAATTGAAATGATATGGAAAATTTTGATGTTTTGGGTGAATAATTGACATATATGACCAAAGTATCTAATTCTTATTTTTCTTATGATAGTAAGTAGCTCATAAGAATATAGATATTAAATATATTTTACTTAACAGTGATACTTTTAAATTGATACATAATCCATTCATTGACACTCACCATATGATGTCCATATGAATTCTTCCTGATTTCCTCTAAGCTAGGAGGTCCTTTCCTTGTGTTCCTATAAGTACTCTCAAAATATCTACAGGGATCATAGAATATTAGAGGGTTCAGTTTTGACATCTGACTCTCCCCTGGGGTTATTGAATATAAGATGTCATTGAATATAAGAACTGGGACTTTCATTCCATATCCTGAGTAACACTGTTTGCTTTATGATTGAAAATTAGAACATTAATGACTCAATTATAGATTTGCATAATATCGAATGTTAGGTCAGAAAAAAATGGTACTTTAAGATACTAGGACAGCTGCTTTCAAATCTATGAAAGGATGTCTGAGTTTTAGTAAGACTCTCTTTTTGTTCTTGTTTTCATTCTTGCTGAGAAAGGTTCAACTAGGTTAGATACGAATACATTATGAAAAAGTAAATTTCAACTCAATGTTAATAACATATTTTGAAAAATATATCATTTTTCTTGGCCTAAAAGGTCATATGGTATCATATATTGATAATTTCATCATTGAATGGATGCTGTATGATAAGACCAGCAAGTTATTAGAGATATGCTCACTTCTTCAATAAGAAGGAATGTCTAATTTTTGCCTTCTCCAACAGTCAGATCTCAAAAATTCTATTCTTATTCCCAAGTGGAGGAAGGTAAACAAATAAAACAAAAAATAAAATATTTTTTTTCTCAATTGAAAAAGGAGAAAGTTTTCTACTTTTCTCAGAAGGAGCCAACATATGGCTCTTTTCAAATTTTTCTTTGAGAATTTCTTTGTCAATTTGATTCTGTGCTTGGCTTTGTTTGGCTTGTTTTGTTTATTTTTAAGCATTTATTTAGTTCTAGCACAGGTAAAAAAAATGTGACAATGTCTGTGCTTTACCACATTAGTCATTAGAATTGCCCAGGGAAATAAGTTTGGAGAGTGTTTCATTTCACAAATAAAGAAATTGAGGATTATAAATATCACATATCTTGCCCAAAGTCAGAGATATTAATCATACTCACCTCTGATGGAGTGCTTACTGTATGAGAGATGCTTTACAGATGTTAATTCTAATCCACACAACTCAAAAAGATTTGAGTTTTGGAGGTAAATTTTTATTAAACTACATGTTACAAAGAAAATTGCACAGATTCTAAGTGTATAGGTCTATGAATTCTCTAGAAATGAATACACTAATATAAAAACTTTCTAGATGACGATATAGAACACACCAATGCTCTAGAAATTTAACTTGCCATCTCTCTTTGTTACTGTTCTGGCCCAAGGTAAGAACCATCCTGATTTTTGTAACCACCAATTAACTGCACAAGGATTTGAAATGTTAAAACGATGAATTCATTTTTGTTCTGCTTTGCATCTTTGTGAATTATCTTCACGGTTCTGTACAGTAAAATTTCAGTATTTTAATTGCTGTATGTTATTCTATGTTAAGGGTTTCCCAGGTGGTACAGCGATAAAGAATCCGCCAGCCAATGCAGGAGATGCAAGAGGTGTGGGTGCCATCTCTGGCTCAGGAAGATTCCCTGAAGCAGGAAACAGCAACTTGCTCCAGTTTTCTTGCCTGGGAAATCCCATGGACAGAGGAGCCTGGTGGGCAACAGTCCATGGGTCCAAAAGAGTCTGACAAGACTGAGCAACTGAGCACACACACACACACACACACACACACACACACACACATTCTATATTAATAATACATCATAAGTTATTCATTCTCTAGTAAATGTGTATAGTATTTCCAGTTAGGACTCTTTTGAACTGTATCATTATAAACAATTTTGTTTACATTTTTAGTGAATATGTGTATGCATTTCTCTTTTGGCGTATATTTGAGAGTAGAATTACTGCTGCTGCTGCTGCTAAGTTGCTTCAGTTGTGTCCGACTCTGCAACCCCATAGACGGCAGCCCACCAGGCTCCCCCGTCCCCGGGATTCTCCAGGCAAGAACACTGGAGTGGGTTGCCGTTTCCTTCTCCAATGCATGAAAGGGAAAAGTGAAAGGGAAGTCACTCAGTCTTATCGACTCTTAGCAACCCCATAGACTGCAGCCTACCAGTCTCCTCTGTCCAGGGGATTTACCAGGCAAGAGTACTGGAGTGGAATTACTGCTGCTGCTGCTGCTAAATTGCTTCAGTCGTGTCAGACTCTGTGCGATCCCATAGACAGCAGCCCACAAGGCTCCCCC
>SJYV01050321.1:1722613-1816929 GCA_006410875.1 Neotragus pygmaeus
GGCAAGAACACTGGAGAATTACTGGGTATATCTAAATACAGCTTCAATATACATTAAATATTCTTCTAAAATTTCCAACGTACGTGTCTACTACGAGTGGTGTGGGACGGTTCCTACAGCTAAATATGTTTGCCTAAATTTGTTATCAATCCCTGGATTGGGAAGATCCTTTGAAGTAGGAAATAGCAACACACTCCAGTGTTCTTGCCTGGAAAACCCCATGGACTAAAGAGCCTGGTGGGCTACCATCCATGTAGTCAATAAGAGTCAGACACAACTGAACACACACACACACAACTTTGTTATCACCAACTTTTTCTTCTCTATGTTAGATAGGCAAAAGCATTATGATAATTCACCACTTTTTCAAATAGGCCATTTGTGTATCTCATTGGTGAGGTGTCTGTTCAAACTTTTGCCAGGTTTATTTTTCATGTGGTTCTCTGTCTTTTAAAAAATTATTTCTAAAAGCCTTACATGTTGACTTTATATTCTGAGTTTGGAATTCCAGTAGCCATGCTATACTCATTATTTCTAATAACTTACTTTAGATGTTTTGATATTTTTTACGCCCACAATCGTATTGCCTCTGAATAATAGCAAATGTTTCTTCCTTCCCAACATACATACTGTTCTAATTTGTTTTTCATTTTTTTTGCTTAATGCATTGGTTAGGGCTCTGGTACACCCAAATAATAGCCAAAAGCTTTGAATATTTTTCACCTGACAGGCAGAGGGAACTTTAAATGATTTATAAATAAATACAGTGTTTGCCCTATTTTTTTCCACATACAATTTATCAGGTTATGGAAATTTGCTGAGTTTTTGTGTGTTTGCTTTCTTTGGTTGACTGATTAGTTTTAATGAGAAACAGAATTTTAAATTAATAGACTTTATATTTAGAAAATTTTAAATTTACATAAAAATGGAGTGTATACTACAGATCTCCTATCTCTCTCTCTCTCTCTCTCTCTCTCTCTGTCACACACACACACACACACACACACACACACACACACACATTTTCCAATCATTAACATCTTTCATTATGTTGGTATCTTTATTACAATTAATGAACAATACTGATACATTATTATTAACTGAAAGTCATATTTTCTATTACCATTTGCTCTTCGGGAAGTAAGATTCTATAGGTTTTGACAAGTACACTCACTATTACAATATCATACAGAATGGTTCACCATCTGAAAAATCCTTTACACTTAATCTAATTATCCCTCTTCCACCTGAACACTTGGCAACAACTATTGTTTTTTCCCTTATGTTTACTTTTATTTTTTCCTTATCTTTAATGTAAATGTCTAGTAAATAACATATAGTTAGTCTTGCTTCTTTTATTCATTCCCACCATCTTCGTCTTTTCATTGGTATATTTAGCCATTCACATTGAAAGTGATTATCGGTATCGTTGGGTAAATATCTACCATATTTCATACAAGTTTCAATGTATTGCACTTGTTCTTTCTCTTTTTAAGCTTCTTTATTTGGACATTTCATATGACCCCATTTCCTTTCCTCTCTTAGCAAACCAATTGCACTATTTTTTTAATTTAAATCTAGATTTCCTTAGAGTTTGCAATGTATATTAACTACTATTTGAAGTCCATTTTCTAAGACTACTGTACTACTTCATACATAGTTCTAGCATCTTATGAGACTATTCCTGTTCTTCCTTCTCATCTCTTATTCCATTGCTGTAATTCAACTGTTACATGCTCTGATCACTTGATAGAGTGTTGCTATTATTAATTTGAGCAACATTTATTGTATCAATAAGTAAAACAGAAGATTTTCTTTTAACTTTATTTTTCTCTGATACACTCACTCTCTTTCATTCTGCAAATCCAAATTTGTTTCCTGTTTCCTTTTCCTTCCCTCTGAAGAACTTATTTTAATCATTCTTGCAAGGTAGATCTACTAGCAATTAATTTCCTTGACTTTTATTTGAATGGAAAGGCTTTTTTTTTTTTAATTGGAGTATAGTTGGTTACAGTTTTGTGTTGGTTTCTGCTATACTAGAACTCTGTGTAGAGTAAAAATCTTTCAAAATTTTCACTCTAGGCAGATTTCTAGGTTGGTGGGGATTTTTTTTAATATGTTAAATATTTCACTCTCTATATTTCTTAATAGTATAGTCTTTGACAAGAAGGCCAAAGAAAAACTGATAGTTCTTCCTCTAAAGGGAAAGTATACCTTTACCCTGACATCTTTGAAATTTTTTTCTATCTTTGGCTCTTACAATCTGAATATGATGTGCTTATGTGTACACTTCTTATTATTTATCCTGCTTGCTACTCTCTGAGCTTCTTGCATCCGTGGTTTGGTGGCTGTCACTAAGGAAGATTCCCTGGAGAAGGAAATGGCAACCCACTCCAGTATTCTTGCCTGGAGAATTTCCTGGACAGAGGAACCTGGCAGGCTACAGTCCATGGGATCACAAACAGTCAAACATGACTCAGCAAACACGCAATAACTCCTTAACATGTTCTAGGATGCATGGTGGTAAGGAACATGCCTGCCAGTCCAGGAGATGCAAGAGACAGGGGTTCAATCCCTGGGTTGGGAAGAGCCTCTAGGAAAGGAATTTGCTACACTCTCCAGTATTCTTGCCTGGGAATTCTCTTGGAGAGAGGAGCTTGGTGAGCTACAGTCCAAAGTGTCACAAACAGTCACACATGACTTATTAACAGAAACTAAACAACAGCTAAAGTGAAAGAATCCCTTAGGAGATTCTCTTAGAAGAAATGGAGTAGCCCTCATAATCAACAAAAGAGTCTAAAATACAGTACTTGGAGGCAATATCAAAAGTGACAGAATGATCTCTGTTCATTTCCCAGGAAAACCATTTGATATCACAGTAATCTAAGTCTATGCCTCAACCAGCAAGGCTGAAGAAGCTGAAATTGAATGGTTCTATGAAGACCTACAAGACTTCCTAGAACTAACAAGTGAAAAAAGATGTTCTTTTCATTATAGGGGACTGGAATGGAAAAGTTGGAAGCCAAGAGATATCTAGAGTAACAGGAAAATTTGGCCTTGGAGCACAAAATGAAGCAGGGCAAAAACTAACAGTTTTGCCAAGAGAATGCACTGGACATAGCAAACACCCTCTTCCAAGAACACAAGAGAAGATTCTATACACGGACATTACCAGATGGCCAACACCAAAATCAGAATGATTATATTCTTCGCAGCCAAATATGGAGAAGCTCTATAGAGTCAGCAAAAGCAAGACCAGGAGCTGACTGTGGCTCCAGTCATGAACTCCTTATTGCCAAATTCAGGCTAAAACTGAAAAAAGTAGGGAAAACCATTAGATCATTCAGGTATGACCTAAATCACATCCCTTATGATTATACAGTGGAAGTGACAAATAGATTCAAGGGATTAGATCTGATAGACAAAGTGCCTGAAGAGCTATGGATGGATGTTCAGGACATTGTACAGGAGGCAGTGATTAAGAACATCCCCAAGGAAAAGAAATGCCAAAAGGCAAAATGGTTGTCTGAGAAGGCTTTACAAATAGCTGAGAAAAGAAGAGAAGCTGAAAGCAAAGGAGAAATGGAAATATATACCCATTTGAGTGCAGAGTTCCAAAGAATAGCAAGGAGATTTAAGAAAGCCTTCCTCAGTGATCAGTGCAAAGAAATAGAGGAAAACAATAGAATGGGAAAGACTAGAGATTTCCTCAAGAAAATTAGAGATACTAAGGGAACATTTCTCACAAAGATGAGCTAAACAAAGGACAGAAATGATATGGACCTAACAGAAGCAAAAAATGTTAAGAAAAGGTGGCAAGAATACACAGAAGAATTGTACAAAAAAGATCTTCATGACCCAGATAATCATGATGGTGTGATCACTCACCTCAAGCCAGACATTCTAGAATGTCAAGTCACATGGGCCTTAGGAAGGATCACTATGAACAAAGAAAGTGGAGGTGATGGAATTCCAATGAGCTATTTCAAATTCTAAAAGATGATGCTGTGAAAGTACTGTACTCAATATGCCAGCAAATTTAGAAAACTCAGCAGTGGCCACAGGACTTGAAAAGGTCAGTTTTCATTCCAATCCCCAAGAAAGGCAATGCCAAAGAATGATCAAACTACCACACAATTGCACTCATCTCACACACTAGCAAAGTAACGCTCAAATTTCTCCAAGGCAGGCTTCAACAGTATGCAAATTGTGAACTTCCAGATGTTCAAGCTGATTTTAGAAAAGGCAGAGGAACCAGAAATCAAATTGCCAGCATCTACTGGATCATCAAAAAAGCAAGAGTGTTCTGGAAAAAACATCTACTTCTGCTTAATTGACTATGCCAAAACCTTTGACTGTGGAAAATCTGAAAGAGATGGGAATACCAGACCACCTTACCTGTCTCCTGAGAAATCTGTATGCAGGTCAAGAAGCAAGAGTCAGAACTGGACATGGAACCAAAGACTGGTTCCAAATCGGGAAAGGAATACATCAAGGCTGTATATTATCACCCTGCTTATTTAACTTATATGCGGAGAACACCAAGTGAAATGTCAGCCTGGATGAAGCACAAGCTGGAATCAAGATTGCCAGGAAAGATATCAATAACCTCAGATTCACAGATGACACCACCCTTATGGAAGAAATCAAAGAAGAAATAAAGAGTTTTTTGATTAAAGTGAAAGAGGAGAGTAAAAAAGTTGGCTTAAAACCCAACATTCAGAAAACTAAGATCATGGCAACTGATCCCATCACTTCATGGCAAATAGATGGGGGAACAATGGAAACAGTGACAGACTTTACTTTTTTGGGCTCCAAAATCACTGCAGATGGTGACTGAAGCCATGAAATTAAAAGCTACTTGCTCCTTGGAAGAAAATCTATGACCAACCTAGACAGCAGATTAAAAAGCAGAGACGTTACTAACAAAGGTCCATCTAGTCAAAGCTATGCTTTTTCCAGTAGTTATGTATGGATGTGAGAGTTGGACTATATAGAAAGCTGAGTGCTGAAGAATTGATGCTTTTGAACTGTGGTTTTGGAGAAGACTCTTGAGAGTCCCTAGGACTGCAAGGAGATCCAACCAATCCATCCTAAATGAAATCATTCCTGAATATTCATTGGAAGGACTGATGCTGAAGCTGAAACTCCAATATTTTGGCCACCTGATGCAAAGAAGTGACTCATTGGAAAAGACCCTGATTCTGGGAAAGATTGAAAGCAAGAGGAGAGGGGGATGACAGAGGATGAGATGGTTGGATGGCATCACTGACTCAATGGACATGAGTTTGAGTAAGCTCAAGTTGGTGATGCATACGGAAGTCTGACAGGCTGCAGTCCATGGGATTACCAAGAGTCGGATGTGACTGAGTGACTGAACTGAAATCTGACTGAAAGCTATTAACTAGTTCTGATGAATTTGTTCATAAACAAAAAAATCTTCCTCATTAAGTCTTGATGTAGGGACAAGTTCAATGTAATGCAAAGCTGATTGAAAACAATCACTTCCTCCCCTGATCAATTAGTGAGCTGAACTGAACTGAACTGAACTGAACTGAAACAACAGCAATATCTCTTTAAATAGAGTTATGTCTTGCATCTCTCTTAGTGATAATTTTATCTTATATTCTGGGGCCCTGTTTATGTGGTGGTGAAGTGTTGGGGAGGGGAGGTAATCTATGGTCTTATGATTGAATCTCAATTGTTTAATTAAGCCTGGTTCTCTGGGCTGAGACCTGCAGAAGCTTTTCTTGGGGTGATATTTTTTTTCCTCTCCTTTCATGAGACTGGAAGGATAAAAGCTGTTGTCCAACTGCACTTTCACCAGGTCAAGTAAGTCTTTAGTAAAATCATTTGTCTTTTCCTCCAGTATGTTTTAGGCATGTTTCAAAATGTTTACTTTTGCCCTACTTGGCTTGAAACATGATGGAATTTTCCTTTGATCAAACTTAATTGTGTTTGGCTGCAAAATTCCAGTCCGTTGGCACAGTAACTCTTTAAAAGATAGTTAGAACTAACATATGCAGTTACCCAGTGGGTAACGGTAAAGATACAACAGGTGTTAAAATAAATAACTGGAAGACTTCTCTGGTGATCCAGTGACTATGACTCTGCACTCTCAATGCAGGGAGCCTGGGTTCAATCCCTAGTCAGGAAACTAAATTCCACATGCCACAAATAAAACCCAAAAAAATTTTTAAAAAATAATGAATATCTAGGAGGTATTTGATGTACATTGTAATATTTAATCAAAGAATCTGTCGTATATGGTATATCAGTTCTGATAAACAGAGAAAATTAATGCTTTGAGAGGAAAATTATAAATTCAATGCAATACTTTTCTAAGCAACATACTGAAAAAAAAAACTTTTTTTCTACATTTATAAGTTCTCTCTTATGTAAAGGATTTCAGATACTACTTTCTAAGAAAGATTATATCTTCTTACATAAAGCCTAACTCTTCAGGAAAAGTACTAAATATAAATTTTACATAGCAGCTTAAAGTGTTGTTTTAGAACAGATTATCTGAGAATGTTTTATATTCATGCATGCAAATTGACGGGCGTACACTTGATTGAAATAATGGTTCTTTCAGGCCTCACAGAATGTTTCACATTTTTAAAACCTAATTAAGCCAATTATATTATAAAAGCTCCATAGAGGTATCTTAAATTCTTGCTTTAAAGACATTTTAACTTAAAAGTCCTTATTACTAGAATAAGTAAAAAATGATAGTTCAGTTTTGGCTTACCTTTCACATCACTTTTTGTGAACTTTGACTTTAAAAACATTTTTTATTTTCCATTTAATATTTTTATTAGAGTACAATTGCTTTACAATGTTGTGTTAGTTTATTCTGTACAACAAAGTGAATCAGCTATATGTGTACATATATCTCCTCCCTTCTGAGCCTCCCTCCCACCCCCATCTCACACCCTCAAGAAACTGACAGCCACAGTTCGAATGATGGTTAGCTACTCAGTCAGATAACTTTCCTTGTATATGTGCAATTCAGGAACACTTTTGTTTTCTTTATTTTTTATTTTCTGACTTTTATGTTTTTCAGTGTGGACTGAACTTCCACTCATTGAGTTACTGAATTCTTTATTATGGAGATGTAAAAGAGATACCAAGATCAGTCAGTTTCTGGAGTGATGAGGGATTTGGTGAAGATGTTTTCTCTCTGAAACAAGACAGTAAAGGCTAAACAACCAAAATGGATCATTTCAGAACTCTGGCCAATATCCAAAGCCACCGAAAGAACTGAAAACCATCCAAGATAAACTGCCAAGCTCTGATAAAGCAGTGGGACTGTGAAGTGTTGTTTATTTATTTGGCTGGGACGAGTGTTAGTTGCAGGATGCAGGATCATCAATCGTC
Organism: Neotragus pygmaeus; assembly: GCA_006410875.1. Lineage (NCBI taxonomy): Eukaryota > Metazoa > Chordata > Mammalia > Artiodactyla > Bovidae > Neotragus > Neotragus pygmaeus. Next base: position 1,729,994 of record SJYV01050321.1, read on the forward strand.
TTATAAGTTCTTTAGTTGCGGCAGGAGAACTCTCATTTGCATCATGTGGGATCTTAATTCCTTGACCAGGCATCAAACCCAGGTCCCCTGCTTTGGGAGTATGGAGTCTTAGCCACTGGACCGCCAGGGATGTGCCTGTGAAGTTTTAATTTGGAGCTATTCCCATTTCCTTCTTTCCCCAGTTCAGTGGTGTAGAAATCAAAATCCAGCAGCACCATAAAGGATAGAGAGATGTGAATTCTTTTTGATCTCTATTAAAAGCACAGTCCCCTAGAGCACCGTTAATTTGTTGTCCCAATTTGGAGCTCCCTCAAAAATCAGAGATTCAGAGCTTAGGTGGGGTAAAAGGGGCTTACCCCAGGGCATCAGCGAGGCAGTGGAAAATAACTGGCAGCATTTAAACTATCTGAAGTAGTCACCCTTTTCTTGGGGCAAACAAGACTCAGTCGAGGAATTTAAAGGAAGTCCTGTAGAATCAGACAAACATGCTGCTGCTAAGTCGCTTCAGTCGCGTCCGACTCTGTGCGACCCCATAGACGGCAGCCCATCAGGCTCTCCTGTCCCTGGGAGTCTCCAGGCAAGAACACTGGAGCGGGTTGCCATTTTCCTTCTCCAATGCACGAAAGTGAAAAGTGAAAGTGAAGTCGCTCATTCGTGTCTGACTCTTTAGCAACCCCATGGACTGCAGCCCACCAGGCTCCTCGTCCATGGGATTTTCCAGGCAAGAGTACTGGAGTGGGGTGCCATTGCCTTCTCCCAGACAAACATAGGGGCATTTTAAAAGCTATGAAAAATTCTTGGGGATCTAAAACTCTGCCCCAGACTGTATTTCACTCAGGAAAGCCCTGGGGAAAGAGAAAACGATAGTCACTCATGTCCAGCTTACCTTGAGGGACTATGCAAGAAAAAGATGAAAGCTAAGACTAAATGAAAGCAAACTTCTGTCTGAAGTTTGAAGTTGTGCCTTTTTATGTAGATTCTCTTGGACAAAAGGCAGAAGATATTTCCCTTTAGGGAAATCTTATGAACACTGATTATTTAGTCACCAAATTTTACTGAGCAACGTATGACTCATAGGAGGCCAGCTTGAAAAATAAAAGCAAGAAATGAAAGAAGAAAAAAAGCTAGCAGAGAACTCAGTGACAAACACTAAGGGAAACACAAAATCTACAGAATTAGCCCAAGAAAGTGCTAAACAAATTAGTAGCAGTAAAAAATATGACAATTTAAAAAGTTAGCAAATAGAAGCTCTGAAGTTGAAAAATTCTGAATTGAGAGTTATTTCAATATATTGTCTAAGATCTCAAAATTTTAATTAAAAAAATTAGAAGATATTCAGAAAGACAGAAAAATATGCTATATAAACAAGAAAAAACGCAGTCAACATATAACATATCCAAGGAGATGGGGAAGATTTCATACTTAGCAGATGAAAACTTTGGGTCAGCTATTGCATGTTCTAATGATTAAAGAATTAAAAGCATGTAAATGATGTCTCATGAGCTTCCTAGGTGGCCCTAGTGGCAAATAATCCACTAGAGTTGAAAATTACAAAAAATAAAATAACAATAACTAGAGGGGCACAATAGCAGATTTTAGCCAGAAAAACAAAGAGTGAGCAAATATAAGGATACATTAATAAAAACTATTCAGTCTGAGTAACAAAAAGAAAAAGTAATGAACAAAAAGAACCAGACTCAGAGCCCTCTTGAACATCATGAAGTAATGACGCAGACACAGAGGAAGTCCCAGAAAGAGAAGGGAAAGAGGTAAAGTTACTTGAAAACATAGTACCTAAAAATTCCCAAATTAAATGAGAAATAGTAGTTTTCATATTTAAATATGTATTTCTGTCACAGGACACTAAACAGGGTGACTTAACCGACTCTAGAAATTTATCGTCTCACAGTTCCATAGGCTAGAAGCCTGAGATCCAGTGTAGTCTGTGTCGTTCCTCGTGAGAATCTTTCCATGCCCCTCTCTTAGTTTCTGGTGGTTTGCTAGCAATCACTGGCATTCCTTTGCTGGGGGATGCATCTGTCTGATTTCTGCCTTCATCTTCACTTTACAATATCATTGTAGGCATATCTATCTGTGCCCAAATTTTCCCTTTTTTATAAGGATACCAGTTATATTTGATTAGGACCCATCCTAATGACCTCATATGAACTCGATACATTCTGTTAAGGCCCTGTTTCCAAGCAGGGTCACTTCTATGGTATTAGACTCCTTGAACTGCAAGGAGATCAAATCAGTCAATCCTAAAGGAAATCAGTCTTGAATATTCCATGGAAGGACTGATGCTAAAGCTGAAGCTCCAATACTTTGGCCACCTGATACAAAGAACTGACTCATTTGAAAAGACCCCGATGCTGGGAAAGATTGAAGGCAGGAGAAGAAAGGGACGACAGAGGATAAAATGGTTAGATGACATCACAGACTCAATGGACATGAGTTTGAGCTGGGTCTGGGAGTTGGTGATGGACAGGGAAGCCTGGTGGGCTACAGTCCATGGGGTCGCAAAGAGTCAGGCATGACTGAGCAACTGAACTGAAGGTCTTAGAGGTTAGGACCTGACACATATGCATTTGTGGGGGTGACGTCATTCAACCCATGACCATCTCAGCCTAGTGTGTATCATGTACATGGATAATATTAATAATGTGCATTTAAGGTTTAATTTCTTTTCACCATAAAACAACCTTCTCTGCATTTTTAGCCTGGGTAAATGGAACGTTACTGCTTGAAGAGAGAGGCTTAGGAAGGGAAAGATCATCCAAAAAGAAATGGCAACATTTGGCTGATGAAAGGAAGTTCTATGCACTTGGAGAGAGGACAGCTGGTGAGCATGGCTTATTCAGGTGAAGAGGAGCTGAAGAGGGTGAAAGAGTGGGCAGAGTCTTTTATGCTCCTTTCTGAAAAGCTGAATGGAACCTGGCAGTCAATGCTACAGTTTGAGTCTCTAGTGCCCACTTAACTGGGTCACCATCTGGAAGGTCTGTTGGCTATAACCCCAGGGAGTGTCTGACCCTTTGTTTCTTGACTATAATAGCTGCCATGTCCTGGGTTCTTACATCCGAGGTGGAATGCTAGATGCTACCTTACATTATTACATCTTGTGCACCTTAACAGACTTCTGAGGAAGCTTGTACAGATGGCAGAATGAGGCTCAGAGTGGTTTGCTATCTTTTTTAGCATTAGGTCATAACGGGACCAGAGTTTGCACGCTGGTTATCAGAGCTCAAAATTTTCTCAGTCCTTGACTCCTTTGCTATCCTTGGATCCAATGCCTGGTTCATGCTAGTCAAGCTGTGTGAGATGTGTGGTAGGAAGTGCCACTAGACTGCCATCAACAGGCGCTGCCCAATGGGCAAGCAGGTGAACTTGGGACTTGTTCAGGGCCTGAGACTTGAGGTTTGCTGCTGAACCTGTTCTGTTTCTTTAATGAAAGTCAGAGCTGGGTGGCATGCAAGCGCATAAACACACACACACACACACACACACACACCCCAGTGGAGTATATGTGAACGCTTACCTGGCAGCAAAGCCATCTCTGGTCCTCTTCCTATCTTATCACCTGCCATGGACTCCTTCCTTTGAGCCCCCCTTTCAGACTTGTATCTTGAAACCTAAGCTCCAACATGATGGTCTTTGAAGTGGGGCCTTTGGGAGGTGATTAGTTCATAAGGATGGAGCACTCATGCATGGGGGGCTTCCCAGGTAGAACAGTGGTCAAGAATCTCCCTACTAATTCAGGAGATGTGAGTTTGATCCCTAGGTCAGGAAGAACCACTGGACTAGCAAATAGCAATCTACGCCAGTATTCTTGCCTGTGAAATCCCATGGAGAGAGGAGGCTGGTGGGCTACAGTCCAGGGGGTCCCAAACTAAATGACTGAGCATGTACACATGCACTCAGGAAAGGGATTAGTACTCTCATAAAAGAGACCGCATTGAGCTTCTGTGCCCCTTCCACCAGGTGAGGACACAGTGAGAAGAGAGCCTTCCATCTGTAAGACGGAATCAGGCCCTCTCTTGACACCAAATCTGCCAGAGCCTTGAGCTTAGACTTCTTAGACTTCCAGAACTGAGAAATGTACGTTTGTTGTTTAAGCCACCTAGTCTATAGTATTGCTGTATAGTAGCCCCAATGGGCTGAGGCATCACCTCAAATCCACTCTAACACTCTGCTGTGTGGTTTAGTCGCTAAGTCGTGTTCAACTCTTTGTGACTCCATGGGCTGTAGTTCCCCAAGCTCCTCTGTCCATGGAATTTCCCAGGCAAGAATACTCCAGAGGGTTGCTATTCCTTTCTCTAGGGGATCTTCCCAACCCAGGAATCAAATCCGTGTCTCCTGCTTGGGAGGTGGACTCTTTACCACTGAGCCACCTGGAAAGCCCAAACACACTCTAATATTTAGATCCTATTCCTGCTCCAGTATATTCCAAATGTGTAACTGAATATACACAGTTGCAATGTGTGAAAAAATGGCCTTCGTTTGACTAATTTTCCCTTTTCCCTCAACTTCTAAATCTCTTAGTTTCATTTATTTTCTCCTACAATGTAGAAAGCAGCCAGACCTCATTTGACTCTGCTTTATACTAGAAGAATCATTGATTATATAAGTGCAGTTTGGGAAATAAGATGTGTTAACTTCTACATGTCCTAACTGGCCTGGTGATAAAACTTTCAACCCTTTTCAAAAAGCTTTAGGAATAGAAATGAGTGTCTGTGTGTGTGTGTGTGTGTGTGTGTGTGTGTGTGTGTGTGTGTGTGTGTGTGAATCTGTGCACTCAAAATGTACAGTTTAGTGAGTAGAGATAAATGTTGTTTTTATTATTTTCTAGAGCAGACCACCTGCAAAGCCTATTTTGACAGATTATCTTTCAAGCTGGTCCTGCCTGATCAGCACACTTTCTTCCTGCACCTGGACATGCAAAGCTTCTTATTTATAGAAAAAAATATGGTATTTTTAAGAAAAATATGTTTTTCTCTGACATCTATAAGTTATGAAATTAGTATTAACGTTAATGAAGGTAACTCTCTCCTCTAATCATAAGTCACTTGAGTGAACAGAAAGGGAGAGGAGGGCTGGTTGGATGTGATTTTAAGCTGCCCAACATGGCTAAGTCTTTAGGCAACTTTCTCCTCCTCTGAAATAAAACAACCTTAAGGGAAAGAGAGCTAGGCTTAGATGACATTATTCACAAACCTCAGACTGCTGAGGGAAATAACCTAGGCATACAGCTGCAGGCATTTCAAATGCCTATGCTGGGTCTGAAACCAAAAGTCCTAATTCAAAGGTTTCATCTGAGACATTTTTGCCTTAAGACTACATCACGTACATGGCTGACAAAATACAGCCAGACTTTCTTTCTTTTTCTTCCTTTTTTGTATTTTATTGAAATATGTATTCAGAAAAGTGTTTTCCTACCACAAATGTATAGCTCCATGAGTCTATTTCACAACCTGAACGCCGGTGTATTCAACGCTAAGATCAAGAAGCAACATCACATTGCCCTGGAACTCTCTCATTCTCTGGTCAGTATTTTCTGCTTTCCTCTCCAGACTATGCTGAGAAACAGGCTTAAAAAAAAATTTGCTTGTGCCTGCACACCTTTATTCACCTGGAGACAAACCGCAGACATACTACATGAGAAGGTACAGGAAAAAGCATTCTGTATCTTTCCTGAAACTTGTCTCAGAGGACTGGCACTCCCATGGATGGTATAACATTCAGAGCAGACCTCTGGGGAGGCATAGGTATTCTTCACAGAATCCCAGGATGGAATCAGTCCATGGAAGTCTTCACTTTGGAGATTATTTGCTCTTTTTCTTCTTCCCAACTGGGATTAGATAAGCAGTTGAAATAATAGCTATGCATATATGAGGTCAGTATCAGTTGTTAAATCCTTAATTGGGGTAAGTGTCTTGTTCTTTCCATTTGGCTTTGGCCATTCCAACCATCTGCTCTGTTCTCTGGGCTCCGCTATCTTAATACATATTTCCCTAATATTTCAGATAATTTTCTTCCTGGGTATTTAATCACTCACAGACTTAAAAATGTTTAATATTTTTAGATAGTGCCCTTCTCTGCCAATGCCTCAAGCAGCTTGCAAAGGTGAATGCTTTGTTCACTTTCTGTTGTGTATCTTTTCACAAATATAAATAATTTTTACTTTGTAGTTTTCACTCACAACAGTCTATATGTGTCAGCAATATTTTTCAAAACATTTCTTAATCAAAGGTGGAACCTATACAAAGAAAGTACTGCGGTTATAAAATGTTTACCACCTCTGATCAGTAAAGAAGCTTCCCCAGGGACTTCCCTGTACAGCGGTTGAGAATCCACCTGCCTGTGCAGGGAACATGGGTTTGATCCCTGGTCTGAGATGATCCCACACGCTGTGGAGCAATTAAGCCCAGGTGCCACAACTACTGAGCCCACATGCCAAAGATACTGAAGCCCACACCCTCGAGCCCACTCACTGCAACTAGAGAAAGTCCATGCACAGCAACGAAGACCCAGCCCAGCCAAAAATAAATAATAAAAAATTTTTAGAAGAAATTTCCCCTAATTCCCTTTCTATTACTCTAGAAAAAATCATAGGCATGAGTGACGGTGCAGTTTCAGTAAATTATGCCTGTACCCCATGTGAGAAGTGCGAATGAATAACTTCTTTTGTACTTTGGCTCAGTTGGTAAAGAATCCCCCTGCAACGCAGGAGACCCAGGTTCGATCCCTGGGTGGGGAAGATCCCCTGGTGAAGGAAATGGCAACCCACTCCAGTATTTTTGCCTGGAAAACCCCATGGATAGAGGAGCCTGGCAGGCTATAGTCCATGGAGCTGCAGAGTCGGACACAACTTAGCGACTAAACCACCATATTTTGTGCTTTACCCAATTTAGAGCAAAAAGTTATCCTTGAGTAAGTACTAGATTTCAGTTTTCAAGGAGAAAAAATTCATATTTATTCAAGTACTTGTTCATTCAGGTACTAGATAAATAAGCTTAACAAGTCACCCAACACCTAAGAGTCTCAGCTTTGTCCTCCCAGTAAGGAGGTGTATTTGTGGCTGATAGATGCTTATGAGCCCATTTTCATGGCAAAGTACTGCACAAAAATAGATTGCCTTGACTTTCTTCATGTTGCCCTGGGCCAAGAGAGGGACACGTGCTTTGAATCATCATTTTGCTTCAAGAAACCCATTGGGTTACTGCACAAGCAGATGCAGTTTCTTGCCAGAATCATAAGCAGATTTTTGTAAATAAAAACATGCCCATCAACACATTATCTGTCTAGAGGAACTCTGTCCATTTTCATTGTGATGCTGACCCACCGATCCCTACGATAACTGACCATTTCAGGAAATAGCGAACCACCACCATTCCGCTGGTAACCACCATCCATTCTGCTGGACAAGGATACTTCCTGTGGCAATGACACGCACATACAATTTTTCATAAAGACATTGGATCTTGAACCCTAGAATCACTACCACACATATAAACCTGAGTTAGACAGACATTCTGGAATACATGTTCTATTTCTACAGGACATGAATGATCTCATTCCATCCAAGGATCTAATTAGCTTTTCTTAACTACATTAGCAGAATGCTAAGAAATGGAATATTTCCTGCCATATCAGTAAATATAGGATGCCACCATCATCAATGATTGCATCCACCACTGAGAGTGAGCTGGTGACCCCTGAGGGAACTCAGGAAGGAAAGAATACCTGCTGTCTAGCAGCCATCAGACTGAAGACACTCCTTAAGGTGAGCACTGAGGAACTCAGGATGTGAAAACACAGGATACTGGCCCCAGATAGCTGAGATGCATATCCGTGAGCCCAGACTCTTGCATCTTCCCATACATAGACATGCACTAAATTCCTTATCTTGGGATATCTAGTTTTCTTTAATTAACAGCAATCTTTTGATATTCCTAACTATCTGCCCTTTGTTGCAAAACTTCTATATAGCATGGTTGCCCCCTTGCCTCATCAGACCAGTTCTATCAGAGTTACTAGAGATGTTTGCTTCCTGGACTTGAAGTCCTAAAATTTCCTGCCGAATAAAACATTACTTTCAACGTTTAGGTTGTGAATAATTTTTTAAGTTGATGATGCCTAGTGCAAAGATTTTCTTCAGGGTGATGGGAAAAAAAAAAAAAAAAACAATTACAGTTATCTACAAGAAAACACAGAATTCTGATGTCTCTGAAAAACCAAAATCTGTCCTCTTGAAAGCTGTCATTCTCTAATCCTCATTTGATGTGAGCTGCATATATGGAGACTGCACAGCATTATTAGTAATAGCACATATTTTGCAATCATATATCCTGACCTTGGGCTTCCCAGGTGGCACTAGTGGTAAAGAACCTTCCTGTCAATGCAGGAGATCAAAGAGATGTGGGTTAGATTCCTGGTTCAGGAAGACCCCCTTGGAGAAAGGTTATTCTTGCCTGGAGACTCCCATGGACAAGAGGAACGTGGTGGGCTACAGTCCATGGGGTCACGAAGAGTTGGACACGACTGAAGCAACTTAACATGTAGGCACGCACGCATCCTGACTTTACTCTTTTCTAGCTGTGTGATCTTAGGAGGAGTATCAAATTACTCTTTTTTTCTTCCTCTGTAAATAATACTGATACCTGCTTTTGAGTGTGTTGTGAGGATTAAATGAGATTATATACATCAAAAGCTTGGAACAACGTCTAGCAAACAGAAGTCTGTGTTCAGTGCTCAGTCGTGTCTGACTCCTTGCAACCCCATGGACTGTAGCCCGCCAGGCTCCTCCGTCCATGGGATTTCCCAGGCAAGAATACTGGAGGGGATTGCTATTTCCTTCTCCAGAGGGGCACTTATTAAACTGAAGCTTTTATTATTATTCACATTGCATCTGCTTATGGAGACATATAGGAGTCAATTGATTCATTTCCATTATCCAGCGATAACATTTCTTCTGTACTTCTAGCAACACTGCCTTCCCAGACACAGATTTTATATTCTAAATTGTTGGGGGGGGGGAACCCACACAATTCAAATTATTTCGTGCCATTAAAGCACTTATGTTGTAAATGATGGGCAATCAAATCTCACGCCTCAAAGACTAGGTTGATCGTTTAAAAGTCTCCATTCTTTCTAAATGCGGGTCCTCCGTGGCAGATGGTGCTGTCAGTGATATAGTGTCCTTCCTACAACGAGCAAGGATGGTTTAATAGGGCCTTACCTTTACAAAGTAATTTCCCTTCTAGTTAAGAGTGTGTGCTCAGAAGTCAAATTATGTAACTTATAGCCCAGCTCCTTCACTTACTTATCGTTTAACCTTGGATAAGTTATTAAATTTCGCTTATCCTTAGCTTCTCCAGCAGAGAAATGGAGATAGTAACAGCAATTACCCCAATGTATTATGGGTGTGTTCAATGAAATAATGAGAAGCCTTTAGCTGTATTTGGCACATAGTTTTGCCACTAATTTCTTAGCAGTTATAACTATGTTTACCCAGTGTCTATTTATGTGTGCCTTGTTTATGGTATAAAGGCTGCTGGAGGCTGATAGTTTACATCAAAAGAGGGTAATGACTCCATTGGTGCTTTTAAGAAAACTCTAGAATATCTTCCTTATAAACTTAAAATATCATTACCAACTGTGAAGGAAACAGCGAATCTCTGTGACACCAGCAGATGACTGTAGGTTCACTTCATGACATAACAGAGGTTTCATTTACTAATTAAATGGTTACCTGGTAACTGCAGATAGGCTGTGGGAGTCTGAACCTGGTTTTATCTCTTCTCCTGGAAAACAAGAGGTTGCTATTGGGGACTGTTGCTCCAAGACCCTCCCAGCTTACAGAGTAAGGGAGTCTATGTGTACACACTAACCCCTCTTACATATACACATATCTGTAGGTGTCCGCATAGATTGTGCTAGAGGTGGTCGTACTGATGCCTTGAATTCTAGTCCATTCCCACATGGATCATTCTAGCCTCTTACTGTTGCAGGAAAAGGGGACCCCTTCCAGGGTCTGAGATGGTCTCTTGCCTAACACTTGGAAATGGATTATCAGAGAAGACACACTTGCTGACAAAGCAAGAGACTGTCAGGAAAGGGCGCTCAGATGGAGAGCAGCAGGGTACGGGAGCCCAGAAGGACTGCTCTGCCATGTGGCTTGCAGTCTCAGGTCTTATGATAATGGGGTTAGTTTCTGGGTTGTCTTTGGCCAATCATTCTGACTCAGGGTCTTTCCTGGTGGCATTCAGCCAACATAGATTCCATCAAGATGAAGGCGGATTCAGGGAGGTTAGTAGGAAATAGGGACTGGAGTCTCTTCTCTCCTTTTGACCTTCCGTGAATTTTCCTGGTGGATGGTAGCTTATCAGTTCCACCTCGCTTATCAGGCTCTCCTGCTGTAAGATAGAAAACTCATGTAAGTGGTTACTATGGAGCCTGGCCAGGAACAGTGGTTTTGTTGGTGATTCCCCTATTATTGTTCTCTGGTGGCTCAGACGGTAAAGCAAATGCCTACAGTGCAGGAGACACGGGTTTGATCCCTGGGTCAGGAAGATTCCCTGGAGGAGGAAATGGCAATGCCCCCTCCTCCCCAGTATCCATGCCTGGAGAATTCCATGAACAGAGGAGCCCAGCAAGCTACAGTCCAGGGGGTTGCAAAGAATCACACATGACTGAGCGACTAACACTTTCACTTTCCCCTGTTATTAATATTACTTAATATTACCCTTGCTTATTTCTAAGTAACCTCCATTTCATCAGTGAGTAACCTGGCTCTTACCATCTGCTATCATTTTAATTGTTCAGTTCAAATGCAGATGTATGGCAGTATCAGAATTGTTCATCTGGACCCCTGCAGGAACATCTTTATCAACTGGACATGAATGCTTATGTAGTCTCTGTTGACTAATCTTACAGACACCATTTCCAGTTACATAGGTCAGCACCTTTTCCCTCATCTCCTTCAGCAAGGTGTTCCATGTATTCATAATAAAGTTAGGTTGTTTTGTCAGATTCTGTATTCCATCCTGATATCCCATGACCTCCTTCATTAAGGCTCACTCTTTAAAAAAAAAAAAAAGTTAAGCGTTACATTTTATTCGGTGGAAATTTTTAGGACTTCAAGCCTGGAAGTTGGCATCTCAAGTAGCCCTGAGAAAACTGCTCTGGTGTGTACATGTGGTGGGGGCTTAGGGAGCTGGGGGAGCTAAAATATATAGGAGTTTTGCAACAAAACAAATAATATCTTATTTTGTGGATATACCATAGTTTGTTTATTCATTTACCTATCGAAAGACATAATTGTTGCTTTATTTCTTGCGTATTATAGATAAAGCTGCTACAAACATTCATATGCAAGCTTTTTTGTGTGCATATAAGTTCTGTATCCCAGCTTTATTGAGATATAATTGAAATGTCACATTGCATAAGTTTAAGGTGTAAAAGTATTGATTTGATACACACATATATTGCAAAATGATCACCACCTAATGTTACCTAACACCTGCATCATATCACATTATCACCATTTCTTTCTGTAGTAAAAATGTTTAGGATCTACTCTCTTGCTAACTTGCAAGTATATAATACAGTATTTTAGACATAATCACTATGCAGTACATTAGAGTCTCCAGAACTTATTCATTCTGTAACAAGAAGCTGGTACTCTTTGACCACCATCCTGATACTGAGCAGGACCCTGTAGGGCTCCTGAGCACAAAAGTTTTCCTGTGCCTGCCATTTCTTTGATTGTAGGAAATAAGTTTCATTCAGCCTCCATGACCTTCCCTCAAGCAGTTGTTAAATTAGGGAAGGAAGGGGATTCCACTCAAAGGAAAAACAAGCAGTCAAGAGAACCAATAGTGCAGTCTTGGGACAGGGTCTTTGTTCTCCATCAATTGATATGAGCAACAATATCTCCCAGCTGTTTTGCGGATACTAAAACCCACACCAGGTGGAGAAGTTAACGGTTGACAACAGAACACTGCCCACAAGTATGCAGACCCCAGACCATTTGGAACCAGAACCTTGATGATGCTGATTTCTGATTACCTCACCACCAGCCAATCAGAACAATGTCCACAAACTGACCACACCCTCTTTGAACCATTGCTATAAAAAATCTTCACCATCCCCTCTCCAGGTCAGGACACACAGTTTTGAGGGCTAATTCTTGTTGTGGGCCCATTTGCCTGGCAACACAAGAAAGCTATTCTTTTCTACTTTACCCCAAACTGTCTCTGAGATTTAATTTAGTGTCAGGGTACAGGGGCTTGATTTAATCTCCCCCTTTTCCACCTCTCACACCAGCCTAGCCCCTGCTAACTACCATTCTCGTCTCTGTTTCTGTAATTGGGCTTTTTAGGTTTCTTATATATGTGATACCCTACTTTCTCTTTCCCTGTTCGACTTATTTCCCTTAGCCTTAACACTTCTTCTGAAGTTCATCCATACAGGATTTAAAATCAGTTGTGTGAAAAGCTAGAAGTGCATTGTCTGCATCTGGTGGCAAGACTGTTTATCTCAGAAAGAAATTACACATTGGACTCCACAGCAGCTGTACACTTTGCATTCTCATCAGCAATGATTGACAGTTCTTGTTGCTCCACATCCTTGCCGACTAGTATTGTTAGTTGTTTCCCCTCCCCCCAAAAAAATTCTAGCTATTTAGGTATGTACTTCTATCTCATTGTTTTAATTTTTAATTCCCTAATGACAAATGATGTTAAGAAGCTTTTCATATGCTTAATCTCTACCTGTATATTTTCTTTGGTGAAGTATCTGTCAAACTATTCCCCATTTTTTAATTGTATGTTAGTTTCTTTTTATTTTTGTGTTTTAACATTACTTCATATATTTTGAATGTCTTTTATCAAACGTGTGTTTTGTAAATATTTTCTCCCAGTTTGTGGCTTTCTTTCCATTTTCTTAATAGTGTCTTTCTCAGAGTAGAGGGTTTTAATTTTTATAAAGTCCAACTTTCTATTCCTAGAAGGGTTATAGTTTTGATGTTACATCTAACAACTCACTACCAGATCTAAGGCAGCTTAAATTTTCTCCTGTTATTTTTTTTCTCTAGAAGCTGTGTAGTTTTCATTTTGCATTTAGGTCTAAGATCTATTTTCAGTTCAATACTGGGAAATGTGTAAAGTTTGTTCTAGGTTCTTTTTTTTTTTCTTTTTTTTTTTTGCAAATGGATGTTCAATTATCCAACACTGCTGGATGAAAGACTATCCTTTCTTCATTCAATTGCCTTTGTGTTTTTGTTAAAGATGAACTGACTATATTTTTTAATATAGTCAACTTTTGGGAGCCTTCTTTTCTATCCCATTAATCTACATGCCTATTTTTTTCTAATTCCATACTATCTTGAGTATAGTATTTTTGTAGTAAGTCTTGAAAATAGATAATATGAACCGTTCATCTTTGTTCTTCTCTTCCAGCATCTATTGGCTATTCTAAAGCTTGTGCCTTTCCACATAAATTTTAGAAACAGGTTGCCATCTGAAATATATATTATTGGGATTTTCATTAAAATTTTGTTGAATATAGAGTTGGAAAGAATTGACATCTTAACAATATTAAAACTTTCCAATCTATGAACATGGGATATCTCTCCACTTTCTTAGATCTTCTTTGATTTTTTCATTATAACTTTATAATATCCTGCGTATAGACCTAGTATTAAATATAGGCTTAAGTATTTCATGGCTTTATTTTTATTGTAATGTTAATGTTTTGTTTTTATTCAAATTTCAATAGCTAATTGTGAGTATATAGGAAATAAATTCCAGGAGTTGCTTTTTGTTTCTACTTTGGATTTTTCTATACAGAAAATCATGTCAGTTTTATTTCTTCCTTTCCAATCTTTCTGTCTCTTTTTTTTGTCTAATTGCACTAGCTAGAAATTCCAGTATATTGATAAATATAAATAGAGTGGACATCTTTGCGTTGATCTTGATCTTAGGGGGAAAATGTCCAATTGATGTAATAAAATGAATTTTTCTTCTTAAGCTAGTTGATATACTGGATGACATTGATTAATTTTCAAATGGAGAATGAGCCTTGCATCCCTGGATTTAATTCAACTTACCATTATTTATTTTGTACATTGTTAAACTTAATTTGCTGTTGTTGTGTTGAGGACTTGTACATTTCTATTCTTGAGTAATATTGCTCTGTGGTCTTCCTTTCTTATAATGTCTTCATCCATTTTGGCATTAAGGTGACACTGGTCTTGTAAAATGAGTTGGTAAGTATATCTTCTGTATTTTCTGGCAGATATTATTGAGAGTTGATGTAGTTTTTTGTTTGAATGTTTGGTATAATTCATTAGTACTTTCTTCTTTTTTGAAGAATTGTGTTTCTATTTTTTAAAAGTTCTTATTCAATTTCTTTAGTGGCTGTAGACACATTATGATCATTTACTTTTCCTTCTGTGAGTTTTGATTGTATCTTTCAAGAAATTTCTCCATTTGATTAAAGTTGTCAAATTCATAAAGTTGTCACATATGCATAAAGTTGTCATAATATTACCTTATTATTCCTATAATGTCCATGAGATCAATAGTAATATCTCATTTTTCATTTTTAGTATTAATAACTTGTGTCTAGCTAGTGGTCCATCAATATTATTGATATTTTGAAAGAATTCATCCTTTGGTTTCCTTGTTTTCCTCTATTGATTTCTTGTTTTCAATGTCATTGATTTTTTACTCTAATTGGTATCATATCTTTGCTTTGCTTTGCTTGGTCTTAATTTGCTCCTTCTCTAGTTTCATAAGATGGAAATTTGGGTTATCTATTTTGCATTTTTTTTAATTTATTTATTTCTGTTTGTTTTTTTCTAGTGCACATTCAATACTATATGTTTTTCTCTAAGCACTGCCTTTGATACATCCTAAAGCTTTTGATACAGAGAAGGCAATGGCATCCCACTCCAGTACTCTTGCCTGGAAACTCCCATGGATGGAGGAGTCTGATAGGCTGCAGTCCATGGGGTTGCTGAGTCAGACACGACTGAGACTTCACTTTCACTTTTCACTTTCATGCATTGGGGAAGGAAATGGCAACCCACTCCACTGTTCTTGCCTGGAGAATCCCAGGGACGGGGGAGCCTGGTGGGCTGCCGTCTATGGGGTCGCACAGAGTCGGACACGACTGAAGTGACTTAGCAGCAAAGCTTTTGATAAGTTGTATTTTCATTTTCATTAAACTGTTTTAAAATTTCTCTTGAGACATTACCCATTTGAAATTTAGAAGTGTGCTGTTGTTTTCTAAATGTTCATAGATTTTCTAGTTACTTTTCTGTTATCTGGGGCTTCCCTGATAGCTCTGTTGGTAAAGAATATGCCTGCAATGCAGGAGACCCCAGTTTGATTCCTGGGCTGGGAAGATTCACTGGAGAAGGGATAAGCTTCCCACTCCAGTGTTCTTGGGCTTCCCTTGTGGCTCAGCTGATAAAGAATCCACTTGCAATAAGGGAGACTTAGGTTCGGTCCCTGGGTTGGGAAGATCCCCTGGAGAAGGGAAAGGCTACCCACTCCAGTATTCTGGTTTGGTGAATTCCATGGACTATATAGTCCATGGGGTTGCAAACAGTCAGACAAGACTGAGCAACTTTCACTTTCACTTTCTGTTATTTATATCCCATTTAATTCCATTGTTGTAAAGGATAACTTTTTCTAATTTCTATTCTTTTAAATAGTTTAAGATGTGTTTTATGGTCTGGTCCAGAACATGGTCTGCACCATCAGTAAATGTTCCATGAAAGCCTGAGAAGAATGTGTAGCTAGCAACTGTTATGTGGAGAATTCTATAAATGTCAAATAACTCAAGTTGGTTGGTAGTGCTCATTAGGTCAATTATATTTTTACTGAGTTTCTGCATACTTAACATATCAATTACTGAAAGACAAATGAAACTCAGTATATTTCAAATATAGCCAGGAAAGTCACTATATTTCTAATCTTTTCCTCTATAAGAAAGGTAGCTTTATTCTCCCTTCTGATTTTCTTTAAGATTTCTCTCTGCCTTTGATTTTTCTTTTTGATTTTCCATTTCTAGGATTATGGTATTATTTGACATGTTTTGGGTATTTATTCCACTTTGGGTTCTTTGAGATCTTGGATCTGTGGCTTAGCATTTTTAATCAGGTTTGGAACATTCTCAGATATTGTTTCCCTGGAGAAGGAAATGGCAACCCACTCCAGTACTCTTGCCTAGAAAATCCCGTGGATGGAGGAGCCTGGTGCAGGCTACTGTCCATGGGGTTGCAAAGAGTCGGACACGACTGAGTGACTTCACTTTCACTTTTCTGATATTGTTGCTTTAAATATTCTTTTCCACATCATTCTTTCTTTTCCTTCTAGCATGCTAATTAAGTGTGTGTTACACTTTCTGAAATTGTCCCATGGTTCTTTAATATTCTTTATCTTTGCATTTTAGTTCAAGATGTTCTACTGACCTATGTTCTAGAGCATGAATTCTCTCTTCAGCTCTGCCCAGTCTACTGACGAACCCATAAAAGACATTATTCTTTCTGTTATGGTGTTTTTCACTTCTAGCAATTCCTTTTGATTATTTCTTCGTGCTTCCATCTCTCTGCTCACATCACCCATCTGTCTGGATGTGTGCAATACTTGCACATGCCAGATGCTTCAAATTCTTCTGGTGCCCTCATTTTTGTCTCCACTCTGGACATATGCTTCCCCAAGAAATCTTCCTCACAGAGAGTCTGTATAAGGGATTTGCTGCAAGATTCATCTTAACCTGAAACACTGCTTTAACGTTCAGTCTATTCCAATGACATTTTGGGGACCTGGATTTAAAAAAAACTGATCTAGTGGCCATAGTACCCAAACTAGAAGCAGCACAGTGAATAGATTACTTGGTTCTGAAAATTAAAATCTTTGTATTTTTTTTCACTGTTAAACTGTAAGAATATTTAACTTTGGCAGTTCATATTTTCATTTTAGTATCTTTATAAGAACTGCTAGTTTTAAAAACAAAAGAAAAAGTAAAAAAAAAATCCTATAATATGATTGGGGGTAAAGAAAGGAGAATACAGAGATATACAATAGCAGAATTGTTTTAAACTCTTCCAGACAGTGAGCAACAGAAAGAAAATTTTCTAAAAGTCTTCTAAACATCTTTAGGTAGGGTGTTTAAATTAATTTTTTCACCAACAATATACCAGAGGCAGTAGCAATTTATGATACATTGTATTAGACAGAAATAGTGAACTAGGGAACAGATTCCATTCATGTCCATTCACTCGACAAATATTTACCAAGTGATTTCTATTTGCCAGGCATTGTGAAGTGGTGTTCCTAACTCATCCTGTGGAATTATGCAAATAATTTTACTTTTTTGAGTTTCAATTCTATAACACAGAACAAGGAGAATTATATTTGCCCACAGCCCTTATTTTGAGGTTCAAATGAACTAGTAATTGTGGATGTCATTTGAAAAACATATCACAGTGTAGTTTTATTTATTTACTTTATTTAAGCTAAATATAGTTTATACACATTATAAACATATGTGTGTAGACACATTGGTTTACATGTATTCCATTTATTCTAATTTCCAGGTTTCCTTATATTTTCTTTCCTCATGGCGGGGGGCAGGGGTAGGGGGGAAGCCCAGTTTCCTCATTCAGTTGTCTGATCCATCCTCTTAGAACTTTTGGCTTAATTTCACAAAAGTAAATTGGTACCTACATAAAATCTTGTTAGTGTCTACCGTTTTAGATATGCAGATTTTATCATCAGATTTTAGTGCAGATGGAAAAAGTGAGACAAAGAAGTGACTAAGTCGAGGGAAGGACTTAAAGGATGTGACAAGTTGCTAAAGCCACCTTCCTGTGAAAAGCACAGACCCTTGAGGTCTGTGATTAATAACAATAACCTCAGACCTTAGACCATGCTGCTCCTACTTCTCTGAGCTATTCGTGGAGGGTCCTGAGCTGCAGCCACCATCTCCTCCCCATGGCATTATTTCTTGGTTTACTGTAAAGGCATTACACAGAGAGACTGATTTGTCTATATCTCCTTTCCTGACATGGAAAGCACTCTCCAGCCAGCATTCTGTCCCTAATTTCCACCCATTATGCTTACTGAAGCAATATGCTATGCTATGTCCAGAGTAGATAAAACCCGGAGACTCTCTCTGTATTATGCTCATCGAATGACTGAGATATAAATTAAGTTCTAAGCACAGCAAATGACTAGCTGCAATGTGCATTGGTTTATCATAATATACCAACTCTCCATTTCTCCCAGAACCTCAGACAGTCTGCACAGCTAGTTTCCTCAGAAGAAGTTGGATGATATACTGCAGAGGGTATCTAAACTTTAAGAAAAAGTGTTTGCCTGACTTCCTGGAGGCTATTAACAAATTCTGCTATCTTTTCATTACAACTTTCCCCTTTGCACTGGAGTCCCTCTATGGCATGACTTTAAATGTCATTCAGAAATTAAGAGCACCAGACCCACAGGGTGAAAAGGAAGAAAATTGAAGAAAGAAAAAAAGTTACAGGAAAAAAACTCAACCCTTCTTAGAAACAGAAAANGCTCATCTCTTAAACTGGATTTCCCCATGCGGGGGGCTGACACATTCTAATACGCATACCTTTCCTCTAAGATCACTGTGTTTTTCTGTCAGTGTCACTAAACTAACAGAGAGAAGGAAATGACATAAGAACAAAATAGCTTAAGAACCAAGGACTTATAGATGTTATTGACAAAAAGAGGAAGGTTCAACTTTACATGAAATCAACTGGAACACTGCCAGAGTTAACACTCTCTTCTAAATTTGTTCAGAGGAATTCCCTTGAGAAGACCCGGCTTCCCAAAATTCACATATGCAGATGTTTTAAGTAGCTCTTATTTTTATCATATATTTTACCCTGGTTATGGAGTTACTTGCAGCTTGGATACATTTTAAGCTAGTAACTTTGGGGTATAGGACAAATAGAGAATAGTCTTGATTTTCTGAACAGCAACATGGAAATGGTCTTCTTTTTCTTCTTCTTCTGTTTTTTTAAGTTTCCTAGTGGTCTTCATTTAACAGCAAAAGTAGATTTCTGATCTCCGAGAAAAGTGCCTCAATTGTTATTTATTTAGTTCCCAAACTTTTCCCATAAATTGTCTTCATGTGTTATCCTTATTAGATCCTCAGCCTTAATCACTTAATCATCTTAACATGAAATCATCATGCTATCAGTTAAATTTCCTATTTGAAAAATGGCTATTTTACTCTATTTGAGATATCAAAGGCCATTTAATTGTTAAAATGCTTTCAGATTAATTAACAGCATAAACAAAGTATTTCTAGTAAAAAAAAGTGAGTTAAGTTTAGAGTTAAGTGCCATCAACATGGATGAGAATTGTAGAACTGTTTGATATTAAAATGGATATAGATCAGACTCTTGAAAGAGAGACACTGCAAAGATTTTACTTAGTGTTTTGTGGTTGCTGTTAGTTTTTTCCTTACCTTGTTTTGGGGGGTTTTGGTATTTTTATTTTTATCCTGCTTCAGCTAAGAAATCCTCTCTACCATTTGTACTTATTACCTCAGTAGGATTGGGCTCTAGGGCAGTTTTTCCTTTTAATATGTCTTCTATCTTTTCAAACATGCTTTTTATTTGTGATTTCTCAGGCAATTTTTCTCTTTCCTCTCTTCCTGAAACAGGGTTGTATAGATTGCACCAATTTCATGTTTTTACCCACCTGCCCTATCAGTGTTCCCAGTAGGTTTATTACTAGTTGTACAGATTGGATTCCTTGTTTCACGAGTCTGGAGGAAAAAGGTCTCAGCCTTTCTCCCTTTACTTGAATTGGATTTTTTTTTTTTTAAACCACCATTTTATTCAAGCCAAGAACATAAAGCATCTCTTACTATTTAGATAATAAGTATTATAGCTTTAAACATTCAAAATGGAAGTTGTGTAGATTAATGTTTTAACCTAGAATAAGAAGTAATCTCTCCTAAACAAAACACATTTATGAGTATTCTGTATAATATGAATGAAATCAATTAATTTGTCTTTTTCATATTTTGTGTGGCCTGAATATGAAAGTATAAAATACATACAGTATTCATTTTATAGCTGCAGTACTATTAATGTTTAGCAATTAAAAAATACAGAATTGGAGTGCTCTAGTGAGCGTTAAATATTAGTAAAACCAAGTAGAACTCATTTTTATCTACAGATATGAAAGATGCAAATATTCTATCTACAATTATATGTAATCAAAGGAAAAATGCAGATAACAAAAATTGTTATTTAATAGTGAACTCTGGGAGCACAACACTGTCCTGTGCCCCCTCTCATTTTGCCTTCAGGTAGATTATTTGAGGTAGGTTGTGTTACTTTTCTGATTTCATAGACAGGAAAGGGAAGCATGGGAATTTTAAACTCAGTTGCTCAAGACTATGTAGCTATTTAATGGGGAGGTTATGATTAAAAATCCAGGTCTATCTGATTCCACAGCTTGTCTCTTAATCATAATCCTATAATTACTACCCATGACTATTAGTAAATTATTAAAACTTCTAATAGTGCATAGAGTGATCTTAGCTTATATATATATATATATATATATATATATATATATAAAATACTCTACTATTTGACCAAAAAAAAATAGTACACCTTGATCTACATAACAAGTTATATGAACAACATTATAAGACCAATTATGAGCTATTAATATAGATCTATACTTGTTTTAATAAGGGATACTATGATACAGCATTATAGTGTTTTATTTAATAATTTTTGGAATTACTGATGGAAAAACATAACTAAAGCATTGCTTTAAAAAACACTACAAGCTTAAAGAACTAAGTAAAGGAAGCAATTTTTTTTTCTTTTGTTAAATTTAAAATTTTTAGAAGTCATATTTTAATTTTATTTTAAAAATATTTATATATATATATATATATATATATATATATATATTATTGTCCTTGTTAAACATAGACAGACAGACAGACACACACACACACACGCACAGAAACCCAAGAGCATCTTTATTATTTGATACGGTAATTTACATCCATGTGTAGACGATAGTGTCCCATTAACTAATGACCTTGAAGAAACCTCTCCATCAGTCAGGGTGCTCAACGATCAGTTTGGACTGAATAAACATAAATAAGATCTTTAATTAGGCTAGAGTTTTTGAAACAATGGAGGCAACAACAACTAACCATTCCAGGGTATTCACTGAGATAAATATTTTATGTGAGCTACATCAATCCATTTTCATAAGGTTCCTGTAAGAAAGTGTTGTGATTCTTTCTATACAGATGAGAACAGTGATATACAGAGAAATTAACTGGCATGTCACGGTTGTTATTTATTCGCTTAGTTGTTTCTCTGTGACTCCGTGGACTGCAGCCCACCAGGCTTCTACATTCATGGGATTTCCCAGGAAGGAATATTGGAATGGGTTGCCATTTCCTTCTCCAGGGGATCTTCCAGATCCAGGGATCAAACCCATGTCTCCTGCATTGCAAGCGGATTCTTTACCATCTGAGCCACTGGGTAAGCCCAGCACATCGCAGTAGCATAGGTACTAAGTGCTGAACTGAGATTTGTGTCCATTTAGTTTTATGCCAGAATCGCTCTCTCAAATCCCACACTGCACTGCCTGGGTCAGACCCAAGCTCTCCCACCTGAGCATTATGAATGCTTCCAGAATACATATTCTTTGCATTAAACTAAGCCTCCTTGCAGGGTATTGGTCCTGAAAAAGGATGATGTATTCCTAGGAAACATTCTCCTACAGGAAACTGTGATTCAGAGATTTTGAAAGGCAGTGTTCCTCTGGCTAAGGGCCAATTATTGTGTGTCTTTCACTTAGAAATTATATATTTGCCTTTTAAAGTACTTTTAACTGGACAGAAGCACACAGATCAAAAGCATGCTGTTAGAGGTAAAGATTTAATTACAGATGCTGGATTCACATGCTGGTGCAGGCAGGAGCTACTCAAAAGGGACTCAGACCCTGAAGCCTGGGAGCTGACCTCCAGCACCAGCTGCTATTAAAATCACCGTTTTGCAGAAAAGGCCAATAGCGGGACTCCAGTCCCTCCGTACATTCTTCAGATAAAACTTTGTTGGTTCAAACCATACCAATGTAATTTAAGAAAGAGGAATATGTGGAGAAAAGAGAAAGATGAGAGAGAAGTGATGAGTCTAAGTTCTTTCCTTGGAGTTACTAAAACAACCATCCCAAAGGCCCCAGAAAGGGCACTTCGTTACCCACAATTTGCACTTCAGCGGAGGTGGGAGTTTATTAGGCAGCAATGTTCTCACAGCCCTCAAGACACCTACCAGCTATCCTGGCTTTGTGAGTATTTGTTCTCCCTTCATTGAAGTTATCCAAACAGAAGTGGGAGAGTTCACATTCTAAACTTAAGCTCCAAAAGACCTTGACACATTTTGCTCCATGTCTGAGTAAAGAAGCTCTTGATATTGAAAAATGTAAAATATTTTTGGACTTTTCTGGTGGCTCAGACAGTAAAGAATCTGCCTGCAAATTCAGGAGACCCAGGTTCGACCCCTGAATTGGGAAGATCCTTTGGAGAAAGGAATGGCAACCCACTCCAGTATTCTTTGCTGGAGAATTCTACAGACAGAGGAGACCGGCAGGCCACGGTGCATGGAGTCTCAAGAGCTGGATAAGTCTTGGGTACTGAATAACAGCAAAATAAAAGTAAAATCAAAATTGAAAAGAGCTTTCAGTGGAAATTCATCAGTTTTATCCCTGAATTTATTCGTACATCCTTTCAGCATCAGAGTTACATATTTCCACCACACCTAGTCTTGTTTCAGGCTATGGAATTAGAAATTTCCACAGGTGAGGGAACTTTTCTGAGAGATCTGGTGGCCTTGAAGTTGACCTTGTGTGAGATTTCAACCATATAGCTGAAGATGGATTGATAAATCCTAATAAGAGGAGACCAATAGGGAGCAGATGGGATGAGAACCATCTGTGTGATTTAGGATTGGTATAAGCACTTGAAAGGAGCTGCTTCTAGTTCCCAATAATAACACATCCAGCGAGATAAACAAAACTGTGCATGGAGAAGGTATAAAATGCATAAAAGTGATCCAACAGCAAAGGGATGACTGAGAACAGGGAAAGCTATTTCAGTTTCCAGGATCCAAGTTCCTGGACTCGGTTCAGAAGTATGACTCTTATTTTCAGCTTGGGGGCTATCACCCAGGCGGGAGAAGGAGTCAACAGAGTAACTGGGAGCCTGGCATTTGATCAGCTGAGTTGCTTCGTGTGTGGAGTAGGGAAAAGGTACAGATAGAGTCCCCTCTTGGGAGTCCTACACAACAGAATGCTCTGCTGCTGCTGAGGAATGATGTCTTCTGGCAATTCAGGGCCCCACGAACCAAACAGAGGCAGGTCCCTCGACATTCCACTCTACGAAGCTTCCTGGTTTTTGCTCATAGTCCATCCTTTTAATTGTCCCCACATGGGCGTGCACTCATGGCACATTTTGCTACTGACATAAAGTCACATTTCTGAAACACAGAGGATAAGAGAGTGATGTGACATACGCGTACTAAGTCCCCTCAGTCGTGTCTGACTCTTTGTGACTTTATGAACTATAGCCCACAAGGCTTCTCTGTCCATGGGATTCTCCAGGCAAGAATACTGGAGTGGGATCTTCCCCACGCAGTGACTGAACCTGCCTCTCTCAAGGCTCCTGCATTAGCAGCTGGGTTCTTTACCACTAGCACCACCTGGGAAGCCCAATGTGAGATGAGGCTCACTGAATTTTAGTTGCTTCTTCATCTATTTCTTGTTCTTCATTACTCTTTATTAATTAACCAGTAAGGAACCATTGAACAATTTTCAGCAAGGGGATAACAGAATCAGATTCATGTTTGATGTGGGGTATGGACATCAGATGGAGAAGGAAATGGCAACCCACTCCAGTATTCTCACCTGGAAATCCCATGGACAGAGGAGCCTGATGGGCTCCAGTCCGTAGGGTTGCACAGAGTTGAACACAACTGAAGCGTGCACATATGGGGATGAGAGGGGTGAGGATGACAGGTGTGCTGAAGCCGGTTACTCTTAAAGCTTTTGGCATTAATGCCTGAATGGATGGTGATGCTCCTGACTGATGTAGGAAACCCTGGAGGAAGAAACCATGCATCGGGGCCCCCCAGCTTAATATTCCCATCAGCCCTGGAAAGTTCTTATGTCTCCCAAGTGTATACATCAGCTAGATAATAAGATGGTCAAATTGAGAACACAAGAAGAGTCAGAGCTAGAAACAGAAATTTGAGTTATCAGCATAGAGGTGTAAGTGAAGTTAAGGACACAAAGAAGAATATGCTGAGAAATTCGATCCAGGGAAGTTCTAAGCACAGGGGACAAGACAATTCCGTGGCAAAGAGCTGAAGTTCTGAAGCCAGAAGGTCTTTGTCTAAATTCTGATTCCTTCATATAGTGGCTGGGTGGTCTCAACCTCTTAGTACCTCTCTGTCCTCATTAGCAAAAATGGAGCTAATAGCACTTATCCCCCAGGGCTTTGTGAGGATTAAATGAAGTAACACAGGTGTACGTCTAAGAATAGTGCCCGTCCCTTAATAAGCACTGACCAAATGTTAGGTGCTTCTTTTACTGTGTCTTCTTGATCAGCATTATTATTTATCATCATCATCAATATTATCAGCATTAGGCAAATGAAAGTAAGACTGCAAAGGAGACATGTTTAACACACAGATGGAAGTGATCAAATTAAGAAACAGTTGGAAAGAGAAGAGAGAGAAAGAATGAGGTCTTCTAAGAAGAAAGGAATAACTGGGCTCCAGAGCTTAGGTCAAGGTATTGGCCTCGGGTAGGAGGCAAGACAGCTCCTCCTCTGTACCAGGAGGGGAGTCAAGTGGAGAGAAAGTGCTAAGTCATGTCCAGCTCTTTGTGAACTCATGGACTACAGCCTGCCAGGCTCTTCTGTCCATGGAATTCTCCAGGCAAGACTATTAGAGGGAGAAGCCATTCCCTTCTTCAGGGGATCTTCCCGACCCAGGGGATGAACCCGGGTCTCCTGCATTGCAGGCAGATTCTTTACAATCTGAGCCACCAGGGAAGCCCTAGGGCTGAAGGAAGGACACAGAGGGAGCTCTCATCTGATAGCTTCCAGGCTCTCGTGTTCTTTTCAAACGTGAAAGTGGCATCATCTCCTGAAAAAGATCATCTGTGTTTATGTGTGTGTGTGTGTGTGTGTGTGTATGTGAGAGAGAGAGAGAGAGAGAGAGAGAGAGAGAGAGAGAGTGTNAAAACCAACACAATATTGTAAAGTAATTAACCTCAAATTAAAATAAATGAATTTACATTAAAAAAACGTTTCTTTTATGAACTTTACCTTAAGCTCAAATGGAAGGTTTTGGGTTGGACATGAGAAAATTCCCCATAATAAGCAGATGTGTGTGTGTCTAAGCAGGGGCAACAGGGAGGGAGGGGAGGATGTGGGTTGGGGGAGTGGCAAGCCAGCCAAGCCTTTTAGGAACATGGAGACAGTCTTAAGAGTTGGGATGCAGGGAGGATGTGTGGACTTGGTGAAGTGTAAAGGGAGCCTTGGCAGTTCTGCAGGGCCACGTAAGGTGGGAAAGAATGAATTTAAAGCTGAAGAAATGTGTTTTCTCTTACAGCTTCTTCTATCACATCTTGGTTTCAAGCACAAACATAGTGGATGTTTGCATTCATTGGAGTTGGTGTTTTAACAAATAGGAATAATAATTTAATTGGGGGGAAGGAGGGGATTTCTAGTACTATTGAAATAGTGGATGAGTGTAAGTTGGAAGAGGAGGAATGTGAAAGAATAAATGGGTGACGGTCAGAATGGCCATCATCAAAAAGTCTACAGACAATAAATGCTGGAGGGGTGTGGAGAAAAGGACGCAAACTGGTACAGCCACTATGGAGAACAGTGTGGAGATTCCTTAAAAAACTGAGAACAGAACCACCATCTGACCCAGCAACCCCACTGCTGGGCACACACCCTGAGGAAACCAGGAATGAAAGAGACACAGGTACCCCAGTGTTCACTGCAACACTCTTTGCAATGGCTAGGACAGGAAAGCAACCGAGATGTCCACTGGCAGATGAATGGATAAGGAAGACGTGTCACATATACACAGCAGAATATTACTCAGCTATAGAAAGGAATGCATTTGAGTCAGTTCTAATGAGGTGGATGAACCTGGAGCCTATGATATAGAGGGGAGTATGTCAGAAAGAGAAAGACAAATACTGTGCACTGACGCATATATGAGGAATTTGGAAAAATGGTGCTGACGACCTACAAGCAGGACAGCAGTGGAGATGCAGGCATAAATTACAGAGCTTTGGACTGTGGGAGAAGGTGAGGGTGGGATGATTTGAGAGAATAGCATTGAAACATGTATATTACCACATGCAAGAGAGATGACCAGTGCAGGTTTGATGTATGAAGCAGGGCACCCAAAGCCGGTGCTCTGGGACAGCCCAGAAGGATGGGGTGGGCAGGGAGTGGAAGGGGGATTGGGGTATGGCAGGGGGACATATGGCCAATTCATGTTGGTGTATGGCAAAAAAAATATCACAATACTATAAGGTAATTATCCTCCAATTAAATAAATGCATTTTTTAAATGGATAATAATCTAAAATAAATAAATGGGGGAGATCAAGGAGAAGGGCCCTGATGAAGTCCAGCAGTGACTCAGTGAGAGTACACCCCTGAACAGAGAGCTGCACGGTGTGGGTGGCAGGCTGGAGTGGCAGAGGATGCCTGGATTCAAGCTTTTGGACAGAAACCACCACACTCAGTCTCTCTCCAACAATCCGAATCTTCTCTCCGAGGACCCTGCCCCACTGTTCTCCCTGATGCTGAGGGCATCTCTATACCAATGAGCAAACCAAACAAAATGCTCTTTATAACCACTGAGCTCATCCAGATGTCGTATGACTGGCCACCTTTCTTTCTTGCTGTCAAACCACTAAACGGATGAGTCATACAAGCTGCTCTCATCTCTCTTTTCTTTCTTTGCCTCAAGAATCTTATTTCTATCCCCAGCCCTACAGAAACTCCATTCTCCATTCTTCAATGTTACTAATTTTCTCTACCAAATCCAATGAAACTTTCCCAATAATCACCTTCCTTGAAGAAGAGTAAGTGCTTTGAGAAACAAAAAGTAAAGAGGATATTTCAGGTGGAAACCTAGCTTTAAAATAAAGGCAAGTGTACTGCCTGGGTTTTCCTCTAAGAATTTTAGAGTATCAGGTATTATATTTCAGTCTTTAATCCATAAAAAAAAATAAAATAATGTCATTTTCAGCAACATAGGTGGACCTGGAGATTATCATAGTAAGTAAAGTAAGTCAGACAGAGAAAGATGGATATCACATGACATCCCTTATCGGTGGAATCTAAAAAAAAAAAATGATACCAACAAACTTATTTACAAAACAGAAACAGACTCACAGACTTCGAGAATGAATTTATTATTACCAAAGGTAAAAAAATGGAAGGATGAATTGGGAGTTTGGGATCGACATACACACACTACTATATTTAAAATAGATAACCAATAAGGACCTACTAAATAGACAGTCATAGTTTGCATCCACCTGATGTGAAGATCTGACTCATTGGAAAAGATCCTGATGCTGGGAAAGATTGAAGGCAGGGGGATAAGGGGACAACAGAGAATGAAATGGTTGGATGGCATCACTGACTTGATGGACATGAGTTTGAGAAGCTCTGGGAACTGGTGATGGACAGGGAAGCCTGGCATGCTGCAGTCCATGGGATCTCAAAGAGTCAGACACGACTGAGTGACTGAACAGATATAGCACAGGGAACTCTGCTCAATATTCTGTAATTATATAAATGAGAAACGAATTTGAAAAAGAATGGATACATATATATGTATAACAGAATCACTCTGCTGTACACCTGAAACTAACACAACTCTACTCCAATATAAAATAAAAATTAATAAAGTAAAAAATAAAGGTAAGTAAACAGAAGCAGTAACAGATGGTTGGAAAATAGGACAGAGGTGACGTCAGTCAACTTGTGCACACTAGGTCTTCCTGCTACTGCTGCTAAGTCTCTTCAGTCGTGTCCAACTCTGTTCGATCCCATAGATGGCAGCCCTCCAGGCTCCTCCGTCCCTGGGATTCTCCAGGCAAGAGTGGGTTGCCATTTCCTTCTCCACTAGGTCTTCCTATTAAGGCTTAATTCTATAGGCACTAGGAAGAGTATTAAGAACTTTTTAGCAGAGGAATGGCATAGAGACTGTGCTATTTCGGGAAGATTAATCTGTTCAACATCAGGATAAATGGTTAGAATCTATGGATCTAGTTAGGAGGATTCATTTCCATTCAATAAGCATTTGTTGAGCTTTCCTATGGACATGTGCTGCTCATTGCCTCCTTGCCTGTGGACAAGCTGCATGCTGGCTCCAGGTATAAGACAAACTAAATATAATATGACATATGTTCCTTTGGACATCACAGTTTCAATCATGGGAGCAATTGGGGAAAACTTGGGATAAATGCCTCTAAAATAAGACATTACAGGAAATGTTTCAAACCAAAAATGATCACTAAATTTTCTGTATGTTTCAAGGAGCAATCAGCTCATACCAACGGAAACAGTGGGTTGAGAGAAGGTCCATGGAAGTAACACGGCGAAGGTCTTGATGGAGGATGACAAATCAGCTGGGGGAAGTGATGAGAATTACACAAAACTGGGGCTTTTGCCCTGTTACTCTGCAGCATCTATATAACCTGACTTCACCCCTTCCAGCCGCATAGTCTGGCGTTAGCTTAGAATTTCAGGTCAGGGGTAACGAGTGCTTGGTTATGAAGCAGGCTCCATCCTCTAAATGTTCTTGATGACTTGAAGGAGATTAGAATTAGGCTGCTGGAGTGAAGCTTTTGAACTGTGGTGTTGGAGACGACTCTTGAGAGTCCCTTCGACTGCAAGGAGATCCAACCAGTCCATTCTGAAGGAGATCAGCCCTGGGATTTCTTTGGAAGGAATGATGCTAAAGCTGAAACTCCAGTACTTTGGCCACCTCATGCGAAGTGTTGACTCATTGACTTTGATGCTGGGAGGGATTGGAGGCAGGAGGAGAAGGGGACGACACAGGATGAGATGGCTGGATGGCATCACTGACTCGATGGATGTAAGTCTGAGTGAACTCAGGGAGTTGGTGGACAGGGAGGCCTGGCGTGCTGCGATTCCTGGGGTTGCAAAGAGCCGGACACGACTTAGTGACTGAACTGAACTGAGTGATCTGATTCCTGTAACAATGAGATACAGTTGACTATTGATCTTTGAGAAGTCGGCACTGATGATCTGTCCTGTCGGGGACTAGGGAGCAGTGAAAAAAGAGGAGAGAGAGAGGAAGCCCCAGAGAGAGTAGGTGAAACACGACCCAGCTTCCAGTCCACTTCAGGAGACTCTGCTTCTCCTTTCCTTGGGTTCAGGGCTTGGGTCCGCACCTCTGGTTAGCGCCTCAAAGCGAGGGTCAGTGGGCTGCTGGCAAGAACAGAGACGCGGTCCGCTGTGTCGCTGACCTGCACTATATTCTCAGGCGAATAATCTTTCCTGGACTTACTGTCCCTACCTTAAATTGAGGATAATAATCCGTGGCCCTTTGTTATCACTCTAAGTGGAAAATGAGAGCCTGAAGGTGAAGGACTTTAAAGTCACAAAGACAAAGGAGCTCTTTCAGAAAATTTCCAGAGTCGTGTCAGCTTCAGCTAACGTTTATGAGTCTTTCCTCCAAACCGGGCTCCATGTCCTATATCGCGTAGCCTGAATTAACAGAAACGACAAACTGTCCCTGTCTACGGGAATAAGTTAACCCCTTAAAAACGGTTTGTTGTAGATGTGATATGAATGTATTCAGAGAAGATAAAAGTTTTGAAGGAGGAAGAGAAAGACTTTTTATTTAACGCCCAAATTTCCATGTTTGGCTAACTTGAGAATTTTATTTCTACCAGTTATATTTACTGTGCTTACACCCCGAGAAGTCTGATCTTAATTCTGCAAACTCTGCGGCCGCCTATGGACCGTCCACGATGCCGTCGCAGGCAGAAAGCAGAGAGGACACTGACAGGCATCGCTAGCAGGTCCCATCCTGGACTCAAGGGGAAGAAGTCAGCAGGCCCTGGGGCGGGGTCGTGCCAGGAGCGAGCTGTGATCCTGCTGTTTGCTGGGGGTGGGGCGTATTAGCATGACTGCAGGGAGGGACGCATCTCTATATCTGGGAGCTGGAAAAAAACCGGTGCTCACAACGCAGGCCTCGGTGCCTCAGGAGCCTCTTATCTAATGTGTGACTGCAACTATTTTCCCAAGAAAATTAAAGCGACTTAGTCAGTTAACCTGAAATTCCCAGCAGGGCTCTGCTGCTGGGTTGGAAGTTTTCTCTCCAGATTGTGGAGGCTGAGTGAGCAGGAAGCGCAGAACCCGTCAGAGATGGGGTTCCACTGCCACCTAATGGGCGCTGACGGGGCTGCCGCCTGTACCCCTCGCTCCAGAGACCGTCAGAGTGATTGACAAGCAAACAACCCAGAAGGTTGGGCTTCCCAGGTGATTCAGTCAGTAAAGAATCGGGCTACAATTCAGGAGACCTGGGGTTCGATCCCTGGATTGGGAGGGTTTATAGCCCACAGGGTTACCTACAGTTGGACACCACTGAAGTGATTTGGTGTGCACAGAATTTTAGATTCTCCCAATGAGACTAAAACTTAGGCTTGCTTCCTCTAAGCAGCTCATATTCTAGAGGAGCTGGCAGACACAAATGATTGCAGACAAATACGGTAAGAGCTTGTGATGGTTAATTTTATGTTAACCTGTCTAGATCATGGTACCCAGTTTTGGGTTCAATGCTAGTCCAGATATTTATGTGAAGGTATTTTTTGGATGAGATTAAATTTACAACCATGCTGACATTTTTTCCTCAAAGTAAGTAGCATATAACAATTTACTAAAGACAAATAAAAATGTATTTTAAATATCAAAAAAAATTTACAACCAATAGATTTTGAAAAGAGCAGATTCTCTTCTTGTACTTCGGGTAGGTTTCAGCCTACAGGTTCAAGGCCTTATGAGAAAGATGCGGATGTCATATGAGAAAGTAACGGATGGTTCAGGGCACAATTCATTAAAATAAAAGTTGGAAAATAGGGCAGAGGTGACGTCAGTCAACTTCTGCACACTAGGTCTTCCTGCTGCTGCTGCTAAGTCGCTTCAGTCGTGTCCGACTCTGTGCGACCCCATAGACGGCAGCCCACCAGGCTCCTCCGTCCCTGGGATTCTCCAGGCATGCTCACTTGTTCAGTCATGTCCAATTCTTTACGACCCCATGGACAGTAATCCACCAGTCACTTCTGTCCATGGGATTTCCCAGGCAAGAATACTGGAGTGGGTCGCCATTTCCTTCTCTAAGGGACCTTCCCAACCCGGGAAGCCAGACCACGTTTCTTGCATCCCCTACACTGGCAAGTGGATTCTTTACCACTGAGCCACCTAGCAAGCAGCTTCCCTGGTGGCGCAGTAGTAAAGAATCTGCCTGCTAATGCAGAAGACACAAGAGACCTGGGTTCAACCCCTGGATCAGAAAGATCCCCTGGAGTAGGGAATGGCAACCCTCTCCAGTATTCTTGCCTGGAAAATTCCATGGACAGAGGAGCCTCGCAGGCTCTAGTCCACGGGGTCACAAAGAGTCAGACACTACTGAACACGTGCACACACTTAGCAAGCCCTTGTGAGAGAAGACGGAGTCCAAACNAGGGAATGGCAACCCTCTCCAGTATTCTTGCCTGGAAAATTCCATGGACAGAGGAGCCTCGCAGGCTCTAGTCCACGGGGTCACAAAGAGTCAGACACTACTGAACACGTGCACACACTTAGCAAGCCCTTGTGAGAGAAGACGGAGTCCAAATAAGACTAAGGTCCCTGCCCCGACTCCAAGGAAGAAGGAATCCTGCCTTCAGACCTCAGCTGCAGTATCCACTTTTCCCCAGATCTCCAGTCTGCTGACCTGCCATACAGTTTCAAACCCGACAGCCCTCGCAAGTGCATGGGCGAATTCCTTAAAATAAGTATCTCTAGATAGATTGCAGACAGACAGACAGTAGGTAGACAGAGACATACAGGTTTCTCCTATTGATTCTGTTTCTGCAGAGAACCCTCACACAGAGTTATAATCGACCGCATTCAAATNCTTTAAATGTGAGATTAGCAACTTCCCTGGTAGTCCAGGGGTTCAGACGCTGTGCTTTCACTGCAGGTTATTGGGTTCAATCCCTGCTCAGGGAGCTAACATCTCAGAGTTGAAGACTGAAGCATTTCTTACACAGAAAGCATTAACCATCACAATGTAAAGGAAAGTGTATGTCAAGGTACTACATTACTTATTAAAGAAGATGTGTTTAGGAGCATCCCCGGCAGCCCAATGGTTAAGACCTCACCTTCCGATGCAGCAGTGCAGTTCCTTCCCCAGCTGGGGAGCTAAGGTCCCACATGTTTTGGTGTGAACAAAATGAGAAGAAAATATGTTTCTTAAATATCTGTGAGTGGGGACAAATTCTAAGTAGAGGATATTGCTTTTCATCATAGAAGTATCAGTAGGTCAAATCTCAGGATTCCCTGCTGGAACCTCTGGTTCTGAATATGACTTTGGTCACTAAGAACTAGGAGAATATTCTCTAGGGAGATGGCACTAAGGTGTACCTGCTATTGCAGACTACAGTGGAAATTATGTGGGAATTTCTATCTATCAGACATTGAATCCTAACTATAAACGAGGATATTTGCCTCAAGATACTTTTTGAGAAGTTCTATGACATTTCAGACAATGAGGTATGAAAATTTCCCCTTTGTAAAATGACGGAGAAATTCTTGAAAATCCCTCTCTGGTGCTTTGGCTCCATTTCTCTTCTCATAATCTAAACAGAGGCACAGTTCAGTGGTCCCAAGAGTAGGAAATAAGTCGTTTTTGG
Source organism: Neotragus pygmaeus (assembly GCA_006410875.1). Classification (NCBI taxonomy): domain Eukaryota; kingdom Metazoa; phylum Chordata; class Mammalia; order Artiodactyla; family Bovidae; genus Neotragus; species Neotragus pygmaeus. The sequence goes on from SJYV01050321.1 coordinate 1,763,052, forward strand.
TAGAAACACTTCTCATGGATACAAACTGTACACACAGACACATGAATTTCCCTTCCTTTCTTAAACCTCAGTATTTACTGCTGCTTCCTTGTGAATCTCTGTCTGTCTCCAGGGACCAAAGGGAATTGAACCTTCCTCAAGCATTTTAATGGTCCCTTTGGAGATGATCGGTACACATTTTAATTTTTGTTTTTTCATTAGCAACTGATCAATAAAGATTTTCATAAATAATCTCAGTTCCCCAAGCTTGTCTCACATCGCGGATACAGGTGAAAAGATAATTGCAGATCTGAGGGGACATGAGGCCACAGGATCACAGACCCATATCTAGGGTCTCGCTGCCTTCCTCCTTGTCACAAGAGCAGCTTGCCATGACCAGCACCCTGACCCTAATATCTGGGCTATGTGAGGATATCAGGTGAGTATTTTNTGCAGATCTGAGGGGACATGAGGCCACAGGATCACAGACCCATATCTAGGGTCTCGCTGCCTTCCTCCTTGTCACAAGAGCAGCTTGCCATGACCAGCACCCTGACCCTAATATCTGGGCTATGTGAGGATATCAGGTGAGTATTTTCTGTTTCAAAAATCTGCAAGAAACAGGTGCTTTGGGGAGTCTGGGTCGGTGACCATACAGGAAAAGGGACTCAAAGTAATGCAGTGCCAAAGTAACACTGGAAGGAGGAATAANGCAGTATGAAGTGAAGATATGAAGTGGGGTGTTTGAACTGCTTTCATGTCAGCTAGGAACACACAACTCAACCCTAGGAAGCCAACTTCAATTTTTTAGCTCAAATTTTAATTAGAATAATCTGTAGGTGTGAAGACTGAGAAGTGAACCAAAAAGAACCCTGGAGTCGCAGAAATGAAATCAATCTTCTCTGTTTTTCTCTAACATCTTAATATCTTAGTGAAAGAAAGTGGCTTGTGATGGATAAGAGTTTTGTCCTGCACTGAGCCAGGCTCCCCCTGCCACTGGTTCAGACTACTCTCTAAGCCTCAGTTTCCTTATTTACAAACAGATTGATATTAGTACCTGTTTCACAAGGCACTTTGCAAAATCTCATTAACCTTTATTTATTTGGAGGACAAGGCTATTAAAGCAAAACCCTAGAACTGCTTTATATAAGATTGGAGATTTTTTAAAGGGTAGTTTTGAATACCATCTCATCCTTTTTCAAATGATCCATCAGAGGTACAATCATGTTCTTGTCTTACCAAAGGAGAAGAAGAAAGACCCGGATTCGATTGTGTCAGTGAGTGATGGTGAATGCAGACAAGCTCAGAGAACATGTTACTTGCCCATGCTGGTGTTTGCCTTGTGGTCAGACCCTTGGGGCTCCCAGGAGGTCATGGTGGAACCGTGTAAGGGGGTCAGGGTGTGTGGTTCTAAAGTACTGTTACAAAGGAAAATGCACTTCATAGGGTCATCACCATCTCAACCTCCCTGGACTTTCCCTGGGTGCTCTATGCCTCTATAGTGGGGGGCTGTGACTCGGGGGCGGGGTGGTCACATAGCTAAATGATCCAGAAGTAGCCCTTTGCAATGCCTGAGGCAGCCTGGCCCTCATTAATATGACCTGCTCAGACGCCCGAGGCCAGAATGACAACCGGACAATTGCACTTGTCATCTGCCTAGAAGCTGGTAACAGAAAAGTATTTTCTCTGACAGGGTTAATGCTGGTTGAATATTTCTGGGGCACCTACAGATAGGTCCCGCACAGAACATATGATCTACTGAGACATTTTAAGCCACTGCAAATTTTCACAGCGATAAATATGATCTAACCATGCACACACATGTACACCAACACAAAGACACATACATACACTCCCCCAAGTGTCAAACGAAATTTAGGGCTGGCTTCCCAGGTCCCCAGATGCATCTTGCACAGGCGGGGACTCCTCTAAGCTTGGTTCAGCTCTCTCTGAACCCCTGGTTTCCTGCTTAAAGAGGAAGTGTCATGCAGGCTGCTGATCTCTGAGACCTACTTGGCTGCCCAAAGCTTGCGAGCTAAGTTTTGTGTTCGAGTGAGTGAGTGAAACTTGCTCAGCTGTGTCTGACTCTTTGTGACCCCATGGACTACACAGTCCATGGAATTCTCCAGGCCAGAATACTGGAGTGGGTAGCCTTTCCCTTCTCCTGGGGATCTTCCCAATCCAGGGATCAAACCCACGTCTACGGCATTGCAGATGGATTCTTTACCAGCTGAGCCACAAGGGAAGCCCTTTGTGTTCCAGGGCAGTAGCTACTTGAAGAATAGGGTTCTGGCTACATTGACCCTCCCACAGACTCCTGAGTGCTCAGCACTTATTTTTTATTTTTGTACTGATGATTATCCAACATTGCATATCTATACTTTATATATTAAAATATCTTCTATCTGAGGCAAATATATACATAATGTGCATGTGTGCACGCTAAGTCACTCAACCATGTCTGACTCTTTGTGACCTTATGGACTGCAGCCTGCCAGGCTCCTCTGTCCATGGGGATTCTCCAGGCAACAATACTGGTGTAGGTTGCCATGCCCTCCTCCAGGGATTCTTCCCCACCCAGGGATTAAAACTGCGTCTCCTTCATTGCAGGCAGATTCTTTACCTCTGAGCCACTGGGAAAGACCATATACACAATACTTGCCTCAAATCTTACACAATCACAACAGTAGTACAGATAATTGACCTCAAATCATACATGATAGTAACAATACTAACAACACCATAACATCTCCTCTTTCATGCTACTTTTTGGAGAAATGCATACTATACCATCATTTATGCCAAACCTAATTTATAACCATGAAAATTCTCTCCAAAGGCTTTCATGCCTATAAATCTCATGAATCCTATATTTATACACCCCAGAGTCACCGACTAGATCCTATTTCTTCCAAAGGCATCTCTAATCCCTAAATGTCCCCCAAGGTGAAGATTGGATTCAGAAAGATATTGAGACTCCGGTGAAAGAAATATGGGTCTAGGGTGACTTCTCTCATTAATAATAGTGGAGACCATGTCACAGGTTTGGTTCCAGTGAGAGAAGAACCAGGGAAAGAGTAAGTGCAGGACAGAATGTAAGGGACCTGGGCAATGACCCTGGCCTTGACCTGGCTACCCTGGGACTCCAAGAGGTGGCTGGCTCTCCAGGACTCAATGTTCCATCTCCTATAAAACCAAATTCACTGGGTGAAATCACAAACTTTCAACGACGGAATTTGTTTCAGGCAAAATTTCACAAGAAGGCCAACCAACAACAGCAACCATCAAAATAACCCTTACTGTGCTAAGTCACTTCAGTTGTGTCTGACTCTTTGTGACCCTACAGACCATACATAGCCCACCAGGTTCTTCTGTCCATGGAAGTTTTCAGGCAATAATACTGGAGCAGATTGGCCATTACCTTCTTCAGGGGATCTGATCTTCCTGACCCAGGGATCGAACCCACATCTCTTACATCTCCTGCATTGGCAGGCAGGTTCTTTACCACTAGCTCCACCTGGGAAGCCCCGATACTTACTGTGGGCATCACTGGGACTGGTGGAGGTGGGAATGTGACCCACAGTCGCTCCCTTCAGGAATGCCATCCTCAGCTGGCAGAGCTCTGTGGGAACAGCCCTCAACTGTCCCAGATCCAGGACATCCCCTGGGACTTGGTTAAGACTTGGCTGGAGCTTCACGACAACTCAGCTTGTCTGTCTGATCCTTCATCCTCCCCTCACTTGTCATGTGTCCATCCAGGACATCTCTATAATAATGTCCTGCTCTGGGGACCTCTCTGGTGGTTCAGTGGCTAAGACTCCACCCTCCCAATGCAGGGGGCCCAGGTTCCATCCCTGATCGGGGAACTAGTTCCCACATGCTGCAGCAAAGACCCGGTGCAGCCAAATAAATAAATATAAATGTTTATAAAAAGTAATGTCCCGCTCTGACTCGAGCGGGAGTCGGAGTCCAGAAGTCCCGAGCATTTCTGGAAACCCAGTTGCAATATCAATGCACAGTACAGCCTTATTATGCTCCAGGACCTGTGATGGGCTTTCAACAAGCGCCGTCTCCTTTAACCTTGGGGTATCTTGCACAGAAAGGCAGTGCAGAGCATGGATTGTATTAGAGGAGTCAGCATCCCCTAGCCTGGGTTGGCTCTCTCACGTATTATCTTTGACGGGAACTGTAAGGAATTTTCAGGGGTTGTTCTGAATGTATATACTCTTCCTTGACTCATGAGCTGACTCTACAATTTGACACTCTGACAAGCAGCATTTATGTTACAAAATAGTTTTGTTGTTGTTACAGTCGCTTACTCGTGTCCAACTCCTTCGCGACCCCATGGATTGTAGCCCACCAGGCTCCTCTATCCATGGGATTTTCCAGGCAAGAGTCTGGAATGGGTTGCCATTTCCTCCTCCAGGGGAATCTTCCCAACCCAGGGATCAAACCCGGGTCTCCCACATTGCAGGCAGATGCTTTACTGTCTGAGCCACCAGGGAAGGCATGGTCAGTAATAAGATTTGAGTAAATCCAGTCATGTCTCCTAAGCAGACAGCCATTTGCAAGTGGCTTCTCCGATCTAAGTATGCAGCCTGCCATCTCATAGCAAAATTCCTCTCTTTAAGCTGGACAGTTTCGATCCACATCCTTAGAACAAAGAGAGGTGACAGCTGCCGTCTCAACCTCACATTCCATCTAGACCAGAAGCTTTTTAGCCACAGAAGCCAGAGAACCACGGCAAATGTTCCATCCACTCATTTGAACCGTTTTTCCTGGAAAACAGTGGGGACATGGGGTGTGGTTAACAGAGGCCCAGCTGTGTAGATATTGGGAGCAAAGAAGAAAATAGTCTAATGTATTGGTGCTCATAAGACCTGGCCCTCGGAAGGTAGGGAAGCGTCTCTAGCCATCTGTTCTCTTACGCCATGCATTTGAGCTCTTTTCTTACTATCAGCTACAAGTTTCTTGACCTCAGCTCTCTGAGAAAGACTTCACCTTTCCCAGGAGCCCTGGAAGAATTACTGCTCAGCTCTGCCCATCTGGCAGCTGCTGAAGCCAAACCCCTGCCAGCTGGAACCACTGACCCGGTACCTTGTAGCTGTTACCTTTGGGTCAAAGTCAACCTCGCTGTCCATCCAGCGGCCCTGCCACATTGAGAGAGGGAGAGGAGGAGCTCCCGAGGGGTGGACGCGGGTGCCTGCACTTGACTTTACCAAGTAACAGCATCCTTGTGAAGGAATTAGAGGCAGTGGATTCAGCAGTATTGATGTGCCATTTTAACGTGTGAGAATCAGTTCCCACATGCTGTAAAAAGAGCTCCCACGTGCTGCGGTAAGTGTCTGAACTCCCCACGACCTGCATCTAGGTCTGGAGTGACATTTGTCCAGCTCCGGTATGGACAGGGCACCCAGCACCACATGGCCTGAGGCCCACAGAAAGCTGAGGAAGGCTTCCAGGGGAAGAGAAAAAAATTGAGTGACTCCGGAACTTCCCTGGTGGTCCAGAGGTTAGGGATTTGCCTGTCAGTGCAGAGGACACAGGTTCGATCCCTGCTCCGGGAAGATCCCATATGGCACAGGGCGCTCCACGACAAGGGAAGCCACTGCGGTGAGGAGCCTGGACGCCACGGCTAGAGAACACATAGCAGCAAAGACCCAAAGCAGCCAAAAATTTAAGGAAAAAGAAAAATACTACACTACATCAATTGCAGAAATTGGTGAAATAGGAAAAAAAAAAAATTGAGCGATTCCTTGAGTGTCTTCGCTACGGGGCCTGGGAAGAGGAGTCAAAATGTACAAGGCGTGGGATGGAAAGAGAGCTCCAGGCAAGGCTGGGAACGGGGGCAGAGGTGAGCCCGGGACAGAGCCCCTGGGCTGCTTGAGGGGGCTGAGGGCACTTTTTATAGACAGGGTGGGGATGGTCCCTGAGCCGGCGGAGACGCTGAGGGCCAATCAGAAAGAAGGCGGGTGTGATGAAGGCGGAGTCTCGTGAGCATCCCCCAGGGAGGCCAGGATGGAGGCTGCGCTGGGCGTCCACACAGAGGCATCTGGGCCCATGGTTGGCACCAGCCAGGGGCTCAGGAAGAAGAATTACACGAAGGAGCAGGGGAGACGCAGGGGCTCTGGCCAAGGCTGTTATTTCCCATCCTGGGTCGAACGTCTGTGGCCTCGGACTTTCAGAAAATTGTTTACCAACTAACCCCCTTTGCAGATTATCGTTTAGGGCAAAACAGGCTTTTTCTTTCCCTAAAGGTTTCTATGTCTTGATGTTTTTCTGTCTTTCAAACCTAGTCATTATTTTTGATGGAAACTATGTAAGATAAAGTGGGGATATATAAAGGCGGGAGATGAGGAAAGGCTGGGGAAAGACTGGCTGGAACCAGAATCCTCTCTGAAAGCTGTGGCCCTGCAGACCCGGCAGCATGGACTCAGCCGGGAGGCTCTGACGGGGCTCCCACCTGACGGGCTCCGCATCTGCCAGGAACGTTTCAAAATCTCTGCACCCTGTGACTTACACCAGCAGAAGGGGGCTCCCTGGTGGCCCAGTGGTTAAGACTTCACCTTCCAACGCAAGGGGTGCAGGTTTCATCCCTGGTCTGGGAGCTAAATTCCCACATGCCTCGAGACCAGACAAATGTAAAAAAGAAAAGAAAAGAAAAAAAAAAGCAACTAACTTGTAATAAAGTCAATAAAATGGTCCACACCCCCCCGCAAATATGTCTAAATAAAGAAAAAATATATTCATGTTTCAGCCTTACTATTAACTAAAAATTAACTAAAATTGTAGAGACTTGAGAAAGTCTATCTACATCTTTGAGCTTCGGATTTTTCGTTTATAAAGTGAAGCTATTCATATATACTTCACAAGTATATTATAAATATTAAATACTTAGAATATGTAAAACATCATTTTGTAAACTCTCCTGTAGCTCGTATCTTAAAAAAATAAAAAAGATTACTCCAACATGAAAGTGTGAATGGTGACAGCCATTTGGCACCAAAGGTTAATTTTCAGAAGCTGTAGCATGGTCCGGAATTGAAAAAGCCCTTTCCCCAGATATGACATAAAAATAAAATGGATTCTGTATGCACCTCTTGATGATGTTTTCGAGTATTGATTTCACAAGGGCGGAATTGCTATCCTGAAGGGCGTCATAGCGCAGAATGTCCACTAGAGGGCAAAAGAGTTCTTCTCACATTACTTCAGAGTTCCCAGGAACGCTCACTAAAGCCTAGCTAAGTACTTTTAAAATATGAAATCCATCGCTACACTAAGCTTATTTCTCTTTGCAGACTTTCCCAAGCTTGTTTCCTTTGCCTTCTTAGGAATTGGGAGTCAGCATTCTCTGTGGAAACATGTAGTAGGGGATTAGAGGGGTGTGGGAGGCCAGGCATGAAACCTTAGTCAAGATACTGATTAATGACGATTCCATCACCTGGAAAACAGGACGCACGTCTTGGGTGTTGTATTTTAAACAAAATTACTTCTGTAAAGCACTTTGTATAGTTTTGGAAATAAACATTCAATATACTTGCAGTGTCTCCTTATCTTTTCTTTAAACAGCAGCCGCCACATGAGCAGAGTGAGAGGCAGGGAGCAGGAGGAGAAACGAAAAAAAAATTTTTTTCAGACCAAAAATCTGGTTGTGGCCATTTCTGTCTTAGAATCCCAAGGTGGGAGTCTAGAGGTCAGGGAACAGAGCCACTGCAAGGCAATTCCCTTGGTCTCACACGGCTAGGAAAAGTTAAGAACAGCGAGCCATAAATAACTGAACTGCACGATGTGCAATAACTGAAATCCACGATAATAACTGAAATCCACGATGTGATTGCACTGTCTACCTCCAACCTTCCACAAAGGTCTCCTGCACACCTACTGCGTTACCAGCGTAATTAGCGCTGGGTCTCCCAGCAGACAAAAGGCAGAGGGGAGGGGCCGCCCCAGGTTCCAAAAAGTGAGGGTAAATGGTGGACGTTCTTGCAGTGCCCCCGGCGGCTTCTCCTCGCGGTCTGCAGAAATCCAGAGAGCAGAACTTTCCCTAACATGTGGCAGTGCACTTAAAACAAACTGTTTATTCGGAAATAATTTTAAACTTAACAGAAAACTGAAGAATACAGTTACCCCCAATATATGAGGGAGGTTGGTTCCAGGACCTCCAGCAGACATGAAATTCTGTGAATGCTCAGATCTCTTATATAAAATGATGCAGCCCGGCCAGCTGCCTGTATCCTTGCATGCGATCCGCGGGTGCTGTATGCAGGCGTCCAGAGGGCTGGCACAGAGGGTATGTGGGTAGTACAGAAGTTCCCATATACCTTCTATCCAGGTTCACCTCTTGTTAACATTTAACCCTATCTGCTTTGTCATTTGCTCTATATGGCTATCTATACACTCTCACTTGCCTATTTTTTTTTCCTCAGTAAATTTCCAGGGTAAATTGTATTCATCATGTTCTTTACCCTTAAATACTTAACTGTAAATTTCCTAAGACCAGGACTATTCTTTCACATGATCACAGTATAGTTAACTGACACAGTCAATTGAACATGGTTTAGTTGGAAGTTCCTATTTAGAGTTCATCAAATGAGGTCCTGAATAGCACATTTTCTCATTTAGTGCAGTTTGGATTGATTCTTGCCTGATCCTTACAGTCTTTACTGTGATGGCGGCAAGTGATAACTTCCTGTCTCCATCAGCTACTCCATTTACTGATAAACACCTAGTATTCTATTATAATTAGAAGCCCCCTTCTCCCCATTTATTTTTCTACTTGTTATCTGCCTGGACTTACGTTTTTTCAGTGATTTACAGTTCACTACTCTGCATAATCATTGTGATGCTCAAAGTGTCCCAGATTTGGCTCCTGAAACTATCAGACTGGCTCCTGTGTCCATGCAAGGAGCATTAATGGACTTTATGAGGTGTCTCAGGGCTTCCCAGGTGTTTCAGTGGTAAAGAATTTCCCTGCCAATTCAGATGCCACAGGAGACACAGGTTCAATCCCTGGGCAGGGAAGATCCCCTGGAGGAGGAAATAGCCCACTCCAGTAGTCTTGCCTGGAAAATCCCATGGACAGAGGAGCCTGGCAGGTTACAGTCTGTGGTGTTGCAAACGATTGGACAGGACGGAGTGATTAACACACATATATGTATATATTCTCCTGCAGAGCTTAGATGGAAGAGTCCTGGCACGCCCCTCTTGGGGGTCACCTCTGATCTCTTCTTGGAGTTGGCTTTCCTTTGAAGGATCCCAGTGGCTCTTAGCAGTCGCTGCTGTTGCTGAACCACTTTGACCCCCTCCCTGGCCTGCTCCAGCCTGTCAGCGCCGCTGAGCTCTCTGTCTTCCCATCTCTCCCTCCTCTTTGTTCTTCTCTGACGATGGTGAGGCTGACCTGTTACCTGCAGGCCTCAATGCCAGTCTCAACATCTTTCTGGGTCTCATTTGCTTCCATGTGTAAACCAAGGAGATGGTTGGGCTCACCTTTAAACACCCAGGGCAAATATTGTCTCTTCCTCTCAGGCCATTCAATCTCCTCTGCACAGTGGAGCTAGGTCCTGCCTCTGGGTACCACCTCTGGTTCCCAAGGTGATGCGCATCCCAGCAGCTTCAACACTCACCCTGCAGCATTCCCAGGGATGTTGACTCTCTCCTGTCTGCATATTCAGTGAGCTCCTTGAGTCTGGGGACCACATAATCAAATCCCAAGTACACAGTCCAGTGCCTGGAGCACAGAGGGTGCCAAATACATATTTGGTGATTTAGAAATACATGGGTCCAAAAGATCATCAGTTGCCTTTGAATCCTATGTACCTCGCTTTTTGTAATGCTAAATTCAAAGGCTATACTTTGCTGTACAGCAGAAAATAACACACCATTGTAAAGCAATGATGCTCCAATAAAAATTAAAAAAAAAACAAAGTCAGGGGCTTCCCTGGTGGTACAGTGAATAAGAATCCAGCTGCCATTGCAGAGGACACAGGTTCGGTCCCTGGTCTGGGGGGATCCCACATGCTACAGGGCAGCTAAACCCATGGGTCAGAAGTACTGAGCCCAAGAGCCGCCGCTACTGAAGCTTGCCTGCTCGAGAGCCGGGGCTCGGAGGCAAGAGAAGCCACCCCAGTGAGAAGCCCGCACACCGCAACCAGAGAGCTGCCCCCGCTGGCCATATCTAGAGAAAGGCCCTTGGAAAACAAAGAAGACCCAGCAGGGCCAAAAATAAATACATAAATAAAATTAAATTTTAAAAAGCCGAGTCAGATATATGTCTTTTTCTTGGTTACGCGAGCAGAATAGTGGGTTGGTTTTTTTTGTTGTTGTTTTGGTTTTTTTTTTTATATCTTATCGTTTTGTTTCTCTCAGTTTATTTCACATCTATTTCACAAAACTTCTATGAGAACAGGGTAAGATATTCTTCTTCCTTTTATAGAAGGAACGGCTCGAAGAATAAGCAAGAGAAGTTTCAGAAATATTTTGGGAATTCAAGTAGAAATGAACTGCCTTTCTCAGTGTTGGACCCCAGGGTGAGAAAGAACTTTGTAAACAAAAAACAATGAGTCAGTGAATGATGTGGCCGCATCTGTGGTTTAGAGTGGAGGTGTGGTCTTCATGACTTGTGTCTGCAAAGCTTTCAGTATCACAGCTGAGGAGGCCCTTTATTTAAAGCCCAGTTGAAAATGTACACAGAGCTTCAAAGTCTGCGGTCAGTGGAAATGATGCGAAATATCCTCGGGCCAAGAGAGGGTGTACCATCCCTGCGTGAGCTCGGAGGGACCCCCAAGAGAATCTTCACGTACCATCAGGTCATTTTTCACGAACTGTTTCTCAGCCCCTTGGGGAAAACAGCTTTGCGGCCACCATACATCACTTTCAAAGCAAGCAGCAAAGTCGTCTTTGGCAAGACTTCTGTTCTCTCAGCCAAACCACCAACAACTCCTCTTTCACGCGAGGCTTCCTGGCCTGGCCTGTACTCTGCTCACCACAGGGGCGATGCCCCTCATGGCTGTGTTGGGAGGAGGCCGTCAAGAGGGTGAAACGTGAAGAAAAGGCATGTGAAACCCATCTAAACGTACAGACAATCACTTGTAGGGTGTTGAGTGTGGATTGTGACAGAGGGGAGATGATTTTTGTAAGAACAAGTGGGAAAAACGTGAGAGGATTTGAGAGGATTTAATGAGGGTGATTTTTCTATAAGGCTATATTGATAGCTCTCTTTCACACGTCGAAACTGTTGAATCCATCTCTCCTCCCTCCACATTCCCCAGTATTTTATTCATGCATTTGTACAGTATTTATGACAGTCGGTCACATATGACTTATTCAACTTGGCAGGGCAGGCTTTGATATTCACTGATCTGCATTTCCTTCGTGGTGTCTGCAGTAGTAATTTACATTTTCTTTGTTTCATAATATTTCTTTAGTTTGTTTAACTTTATTATTGTAACAAAGATAAATCAAAATTCATGGATGGCACTTATGAGGAGTCAGGGAGTAAAATGAATAACATTCAGGAGTTGATAGAATACATTCTGAATCTTGAATAAGGTGCCATACTGTGAAGAGGGTGTTATTTATGGTAAAAGAATAATCTTACTACTTGAGGAAAAGAATTGATGATCGTTTGTGGCAGTTGATAAACATGCGTTGGAAGAGGGCTGAAATTTTTTTTTTTTAATGTGAGTTAGTGTAATCAGAACTTCCATTTGGATTTTTATTTTAATCAGTGCTAACTTTTCTTCTAAAATAATAACTGAGAGTCCCTGATAGTCTGGTGGTTAAGACTCCATTCTTCCAATGCAGGAGGTATGAGTTTGATCCCTCACGAGGAAACTGAGATCCCACTTGCCATGAGGTGCAGCCAAAAATAATAATAATAATAATAGTATGAAGAAAGAATGATACAGTGAATATAATGAGAGTAATTAAACTTCACTAACCTTGCCTCCATCATGGCTGGACCAATATCAGAATCTCCTGTCCAAGTGAGTAGAACTGTAAATCTTCAGACACATGCAGAAGAAAGGCTTGGCTGTGACATGGGTTGAGACTCAGGGAATGTTGAAACAACTGGTCCTTGAAGACGGGAGTGCTGAAATAATATGTTGTTTTAAGAGTCTTCACTGGGAGACTGACATTTCAACACACTTGAATAACTTCTTAGCTGTAAAAATGTTTAGGCTTTAAAAAAAAAATGAAGCTGGATAAGTAATAGAAGACTTCAAGTGAAAAATCACTCAACTTAGATAATTTCATGGCAAAGAAGTCAGACTCTGCGGTTAGACATGTTCCCAGCAAGCCCACCCCAATGTTGTCTGCTTCCAATGAGCATTGCTTTGAGTTGGATCCTCTTCTGAAATTAAAAACTTAAGTGAATAACAGACCATCAAAAAGAATGAAATAATGCCATTTGCACCAACATGGCTGGACTTAGAGATAATCATACTGAGTGAAGTAAATCAGAAAGAAAAAGATAAACACCATATGAAATCACTGATATGTGAGATCTAAAATATGACAGAAACGAGCTTATCTATGAAACAAAAACAGACTCACAGACATAGAGAACAGACTGTGGGTGCCAAGGGTGGGGGGAGGGAGGGGCAGAGAGGAATGGATGAGGAGTCTGGGGTTTGAAGATGCAAACTGGTATATGTAGGCTGATAAGCAACAAGGTCCTACTGCACAGCACAGGGAATTCGATTCAATGTGTATATATGTCACTCTTCAGTTCAGTTCAGTTCAGTCGCTCAGTTGTGTGCAACTCTTTGCGACCCCATGAACCACGGCATGCAAGGCCTCCCTGTCCATCACCAACTCCCGGAGTTCACCCAAACTCATTGAGTCGGTGATGCCATCCAACCATCTCATCCTCCATCATCCCCTTCTTGTCCTACCCTCAATCTTTCCCAGCATCAGAAACTTTTCCAGTGAGTCAGCTCTCTGCATCACGTGGCCAAAGTATTGGAGTTTCAGCTTCAATATCAGACCTTCCAATGAACACGCAGGACTGATCTCCTTTAGGATGGACAGGTTGGGTCTCCTTGCAGTCTAAGGAACTCTCAAGAGTCTTCTCCAACACCACAGTTCAAAAGCATCAATTCTTTGGCACTCAGCTTTCTTTATAGTCCAACTGTCACATCCATACATGACCACTGGAAAAACCATAGCCTTGACTAGACAGATCTTTGTTGACAAAGTAATGTCTCTGCTTTTGAATATGCTGTCTAGGTGGTCAGAACTTTCCTTCCAACGAGTAAGCGTCTTTTAATTTCATGGCTGCAGTCACCATCTGCAGTGATTTTGGAGCCCCCCAAAATAAAGTCTGATACTGTTTCCTCCGTTTCCCCATCTATTTTCCATGANACAAAGTAATGTCTCTGCTTTTGAATATGCTGTCTAGGTGGTCAGAACTTTCCTTCCAACGAGTAAGCGTCTTTTAATTTCATGGCTGCAGTCACCATCTGCAGTGATTTTGGAGCCCCCCAAAATAAAGTCTGATACTGTTTCCTCCGTTTCCCCATCTATTTTCCATGAAGTGATGGGACCAAATGACGTGATCTTAGTTTTCTGAATGCTGAGCTTTAAGTCAACATTTCACTCTCCTCTTTCACTTTCATTAAGAGGCTCTTTAGTTCTTCTTCACTTTCTGCCATAAGGGTGGTGTCAACTGCATATCTGAGGTTATTGATATTTCTCCCAGCAATCTTGATTCCAGCTTGTGCTTCTTCCAGCCCAGCATTTCTCATGATGTACTGTGCATAAAAGTTAAATAAGCAGGGTGACAATACACAGCCTTGACGTACTCCTTCTCCTATTTGGAACCAGTCTTGTTGTTCCATGTCTAGTTCTAACTGTTGCTTCCTGACCTGCATGCAGATTTCTCAAGAGACAGATCAGGTGGTCTGGTGTTCCTGTCTCTTTCAGAATTTCCCACAGTTTATTATGATCCACATAGTCAAAGGTTTTGGCGTAGTCAATAAAGCAGAAATAGATGTTTTTCTGGAACTCTCTTGCTTTTTCGATGATCCAGCGGATGTTGGCAATTTGCTCTCTGGTTCCTCTGCCTTTTCTAAAACGAGCCTTAACATCTGGACATTCACGGTTCACTCTACAGCAGAAATTAACACAGCATTGTGAATCAACTATACTTCAATACCATAAATGAATAGATAAGTAAATAATTAATAAAACTTTAAAAGTAGCATTTTAGGTGAGAGAGAATAGGCTTGAGATTCCCAAATTCTCATGAGAAAATTACTGAAAAAACTGAAATTTAAGTGACAAGATCTGATTTTTCTGAGAATGAGAGACATTAAGGTAAATAGTTCTATCTCAAATGCATATAATACTTTTTCCCACAGGGATTTAGCAAGTACCTATAGAAAAAAAAAAAAAGGTGTCTCATGTAATGAATTAAAGTGATGATTCAGTTGCAAAAGATTAGAGTTCCACCATCTGAGTAAGAGAATACGATTTTCATTTCAAAAATGAAATTATCTAGGTTAAAAAGCTACAACTATTAGTTTAATATCAGCAAACTGGAACACTGGATCTTTTTCCAATATTTATTAATTCCTTACCTAACATAAGCCTTGCATTTTTATTCTTTTGGTTTTATGCATTCTTTTGTTCCCGTATCCTCCATAGGAAATGAATGATTATTATTTTAAAATCTCATGAAAATATAATTTCAGTAGACTTCCACAGCTGCTTGGAGAGGCTTTTACGAGCCTCTCCAGGTCTCTAATCAATAGCAAGGCTGGTCTTCTGTGTAGGATTTGTGATAGAAGACAACTATAAACAATGTGTGCTTGACGTCTTACATTTATACATAAAACCTGTGTTTTGTATAAAATAGGTGTGATTGTTTGTTCTTCCTGGTTGTTCTTATAAGTGAAGGTATGCAATTTTAAGTGCTGTGTGTGTGTGTGTGTGTGTGCACGCGTGCACGTGCGCACACGCACATGCGCCTGTGTATGTGTTTTAATGGTTATTAGAATCAAGGACCCAGGTCTGCCTGAATCCTGTCTTGCAAACNATATATATATATACACATTTCTGCTTTCTTAACTATGCTAAAGCCTTTGATTGTGTGGATCACAACAAACTTTTGGAAATTCTTCAAGAGATGGGAATACCAGACAATCTTAATTGCCTCTTGCCAAAACTGTATGCAGGTGAAGAAACAACAATTAGACTGAACATGGAATGATGGACTGATTCCAAATTGTAAAAGGTTTATGTCAAGGCTGTATACTGTCACCCTGCTTATTTAACTTATATGTAGAGTACATCATGCAAAATGCAAGGCTGGATGAAGCACAAGCTGGAATCAAGATAGCCAGGAGAAATATCAATAACCTCAGATATGCAGGTGACACAACCCTTATGGCAGAAAGTGAAAAAGAACTGAAGAGCCTCTTGATAAAAGTGAAAGAAGAGAGTGAAAAAGGTGGCTTAAAACTCAACATTCAAAAAAACCAAGATCATTGACATTGGGTCCCATCACTTCATGGCAAATAGATGGGAAAACAATAGAAACAGTGACAGGCTTTATTTTCTTGGGCTCCATAAAAAAACTGCAGATGATGACTCCAGCCACGAAATCAAGACACTTGCTCCTTGGAAGAAAAGCTATGACCAACCTAGACAGCATATTAAAAAGTAGAGACATTACTTTGCCAACAAAGGTCCATCTAAGTCAAAGTTATGGTTTTTCCAGTAATCATGTATGATGTGAGAGTTGGACCAAAAAGAAAGCTGAGCACCGAAGAACTGATGCTTTTGAACTGTAGTGTTGGGGAAGACTCTTGAGAGTCCCTTGGACTGCAAGGAGATCAAACCAGTCAATCATAAGGGAAGTCAGTCTTTAATATTCTTTGGAAAGACTGATGTTGAAGCTGAAACTCCAATACTTTGACCATCTGATGTGAATAACTGACTCATTGGAAAAGACCATGATGCTGTGAAAGATTAAAGGTAGGAGGAGAAGAGGATTGCAGAGGACGAAATGGTTGGATGGCATCACTATTTTAATGGACATGAGTTTGAGCAATCTCTGGGAGATGGTGGATGACAGGGAAGCCTGGTGTGCTGCAATTCATGGGGCTGCAAAGAGTCGGACATGACTGAGCAAGTGAACAGCAACAGCTACTGAAAAAAAACTGTGCCCTTAATTTTGTCATCCTCATATGTTGGTTTGAAAAGAAAGTTGAGTTAAAAGAAGGAGAAAAAATGGTTAATTTGGAAAAATTTTTTTCTTATTATGACAGTCCTATACACAGACTGTGAAATATCAAATGTCTTTTCCTTTCTCTTTTAGGCGAACTATATTTTTAAATGTCTTACTGAAATCAGAAGGACATTTAAATTAGAACTTGGCAGTGATTTTGCAGTTGAAAACCTGCATTTGAGTTCCATCTCTCCTACTTCTAACTCTACAACTTGACTCAATTTATTTAGAACTTTTCTTATACAAATGTTTTTTTTTTTTTTTAATAAAGGTTAATTATCTGTACCATCTGTACATCACAGGCTTATTACATTGATTAAACTAAATTTAGCATAATTTAATTCAGTTCAAAGAAATGCAGTAAACAAACATTTATTGAGAGCCTACTAGTTTAAGAATTTGTAAATTTAAATAAAAAGTCACACTTTTTGCCATCATGGCCACCACACTTCACATTCTCTTATCTGGATAAAACAGATAGGTTTAGCAAACTGATTTTTAAAAATATATTATCATTTTACTATGATACTAGATCTTGTAGAACTGTCTTTAAGTTTGAGTGGTAACTTACATTTACAAACTGAAACTAAGATTTCTCCCAAGAGAAGGAATTATGTATATGTACACATAAACCAATTAATATACTCTGAGTAACGCATCTGTCAACAGTTTTGAACTGATTTTTGAGAAATGTTTCTTCTTTAAGGAAAGCCAGTAGGAAAAATACTTAGGAAGCTAAATAGCATGATGATACTAAGTAACAATGAAATCAAATAATGGACATATGACCTGAAAGAACATCCCCAGCCCGTCATAGTGAAAAGACATAGAATTCTCTTTAAAGAACTTGCACTCATAGACTAGCTCTAGAAGTTGAAAATAACTTGTAACTAACCTTTTTTTTTTTTTTTTTTAGTTATACATACCTTGTGTGCAGATATATAGTGAGTTAATTCAATTCGCTAAGCCGAGATGCTATCTATCTCGCTGATTACAAAGGTTAATAAGTAAACACCTCTGCCTTAAATGCAGAGCCCTCATCAGAAATAACAATACATGATTACAATATGAATTGTCATGCAATAGCAAGACTAAGCACAGGATTTTTTTTTTCTTTCTTTCTTTTCTTTTCTTTCTTTCTTTCTTTTTTTTTTTTTTTTTTTTGTTTGCCAAAGGAGCACTGGAAAAATCCTGTGAGAGGAAATAATTCAAACATAATTTTCAATGAGTTTATTTGAACTAGAAGATACCCAGGGAGGAAAAATTCAATTCAGGTCAGTTGCTTAGTCGTGTCTGACTCTTTGCGATCCCATGAATCGCAGCACGCCAGGCATCCCTGTCCATCACCAACTCCCAGAGTTCACCCAAACTTATGCCCATCAAGTTGGCAATGCCATCCAGCCATCTCATCCTCGGTCGTCCCCTTCTCCTCCTGCCCCCAATCCCTCCCAGCATCATAGTCTTATCCAATGAGTCCACTCTTTGCATGAGGTGGCCAAAGTATTGGAATTTCAGCTTTAGCATCAGTCCTTCCAAAGAATACCCTGGGTTGATCTCCTTTAGGATGGACTGCTTGGATCTCTTTGCAGTCCAGAGGATTCTCAAGAGTCTTCTCCAACACCACAGTTCAAAAGCATCAATTCTTCAGTGCTCAGTTTTCTTTACAGTCCAACTCTCACATCCATACATGACCACTGGAAAAATCATAGCCTTGGTTAGATGGACTTTTGTTGGCAAAGTAATGTCTCTGCTTTTGAATATGCTATCTAGGTTGGTCATAACTTTCCTGCATCTTTTAATTTCATGGCTGCAATCACCATCTGCAGTGATTTTGGAGGAAAAAGTAGGAGACAATAGTACATGAAATTACAGGGAGGCCTGAATGTTCCTGTTGGCTACCCAACAGGAGTAGCCTGTTTGACAAGTGGAATGCATTGTAAATAGATGAGGTCCTGAAGAGTGTCTGATACTAAATGAAGTTGTTTTGTAATTAAAATAATGACATAGAAGAACACCTGATAAATGCTAGCAATGTAGTGATACGACTAAATTAGTAATGTACAAAAGCAAAAAAATAAAAATAAAAATCCTCCTAGCTTTTGGGGGAAAACCTCAGAGAGATGAGTTATACCAAGGATGGGCAGAACATCTGGAACAGAGAAATAATGAGTACACTCTTTGAACCAGATATACTGAGCACAAATGCATACAATGTGTCACTTTATGAAGTTGTTTTCTTCTCATTGTAACCACTGGAGCATTTTTCTTCCTATAAGTCATATTATATATTACTTATATTCAGTGGAAAGAAGTAGGAAATAAGAATTAGGAAATACGAGGTTCAGTCCTCAGATCCTTATTAAAAATCTTGGGAAAGTCTCCATAGTTGTCAAATTATTCATATTTCACCTACTTGAACAAAAGAGCACATACTGTCATCATTTAAAAGAGATAAAATAAATTCTACTATTTAAAATGACTGCATAAATACAAGGAGCAACTACTGTCATCAAAAAATTTATGAATCACCTAAAATTTAATCTTCCTGGAACATGATATCAATGTGCTTGAATGTATTTGGAGCTGTATCTGCAAATAGTAATCAGTAAAACTAAAACTAAAAATAATAATAAAAATTTTTTTAAAAAACAGGGCAGTTCAATAGTTAGGTATAGAGTATATGTATTATAAAATAAGTGGGAAAAAGTAAAAGATATTCAATAAACAATGATGTCATATCCATCATTGATTCTGGTACTCCAGATGTGAATATCTAAGCCAAGAGGGCACCAAGTAAAAACCATATCTGCAGTCTGGCAGCTATCAGGCTGCCAGCACTCCCTATGGTAAGCAAGGAACTAAACATGTGGAAAATCAAATCACAGTATGCTCTAACCAGGTAGCTGAGATGCATATGAAAGGAATAATTTCAGAAAGCCCAGACTCTTGCATCTTCCCATTCATAGACAAGCAATAATTTTCATAACTTGGGATATCTGGTTTTTCATAATTAACAACAATTTTTTGATGTTAAGATATGTGTCTCATGTTGCAATCTTCTGTATAACCTGACGCCTCCCCCTCTCTTCTTGGAAGAGTTCTCTCAGAGTTATTTGAAGTTCTGTCTCCTGGACTTAGTTCAGTTCAGTTCAGTTGCTCAGTCATGTCTGACTCTTTGCAACCCCATGAATTGCAGCACGCCAGGCCTCCCTGTCCATCACCAACTCCTGAAGTTCAGTCAAAGTTGCATCTATCGAGTCAGTGATGCCATCCAGCCATCNCACATCCCCTATAGCCAAAAACAGCAGAGAAGTCTGTAGCCTTACCACCCACCCTAAGGTGCCAGGAAGAGGAGTTCAGAGCTGGAAGAATCACCTGGCATCAGAAGCTTTTCCAATGAGTCAATTCTTCGCATGAGGTGGCCAAAGTATTGGAGTTTCAGCTTTAGCATCATTCCTTCCAAAGAAATCCCAGGGCTGATCTCCTTCAGAATGGACTGGTTGGATCTCCTTGCAGTCCAAGGGACTCTCAAGAGTCTTCTCAAACACCACAGTTCAAAAGCATCAATTCTTTGGTGCTCAGCCTTCTTCACAGTCCAACTCTCACATCCATACACGACCACTGGAAAAACCATAGCCTTGACTAGACGGACCTTTGTTGGCAAAATAATATCTCTGATTTTCAATATGTTATCTAGGTTGGTCATAACTTTCCTTGCAAGAACTAAGCGTCTTTTAATTTCATGGCTGCAGTCACCATCTGCAGTGATTTTCAAGCCCTAAAAATATAAAGTCTGACACTGTTTCCACTGTTTCTTCATCTACTTCCTATGAAGGGATGGGACCAGATGCCATGACCTTTTTTTCTGAATATTGAGCTTTAAGCCAACTTTTTCACTCTCCACTTTCACTTTCATCAAGAGGCTTTTTAGTTCCTCTTCACTTTCTGCCATAAGGATGGTGTCATCTGCATGTCTGAGGTTACTGATATTTCTCCCAGCAATCTTGATTCCAGCTTGTGCTTCTTCCATCCCAGTGTTTCTCATGATGGACTCTGCATACAAGTTAAATAAGCAGGGTGACAATATACAGCCCCGACGTACTCTTTTTCCTATTTGGAACCAGTCTGTTGTTCCATGTTCATTTCTAACTGCTACTGCCTGACCTGCATGCAGATTTCTCAAGAGGCAGGTGAGGTGGTCTGGTATCCCCATCTCTTTCAGAATTTTCCACAGTTTATTGTGATTCACACAGTCAAAGGCTTTGGCATAGTCAATAAAGCAGAAATAGATGTTTTTCTCAAACTCTTTTGCTTTTTCCATGATCTCCTGGACTTGAAATTCTAAATATTCCCACCAAATAAAACATAAGTCTCAACTTCTATGTTGTTACTATTTTTTAAATTGACAATTTTGGCAACTGACAAAGGGGTCCAGAGTAGATTCCTCTCCTCTGCCTGAACTCTAAGATGATCTGTAGCCTTGTTACCAGCATAGGCCCCTTGTGCCCATCTGCCTCCTCAAGGAGTCCAGAATGATTTGATTTAGTCTTTCCTCATTCTTGGGTATTCTGTATTGTTTGATGATCCTGAGCTCTCTTTGGTGAGAGCAAAGGTTATCTTTGAAACTTGTTTTAGACACTGGATGCTCAAATTAGACACTGGATGGAATATCCTCAGTGTTTAGGCACTGGGAAGACTCAGTTTGGATTCTGAGTGGTAGATAATCTCAGTTTAGAGACTGGAAAGACTTTGCTCAGTTAAACACTGAGTGAGGTGGAAATGAGTTATTATAGGGGAAGACTGGCCTGTCATTTTTTCTTGAATTGACTACCTTAGTAGAATTTGTCAAAATAAAACTGAAATCTTATGAGAACTTCTGCACTCCAAAGAAGGGACTCCCTCCTACCCAGTAAACTGAGAAACTGGCAAGAGTGGTAGAGGCAAGGTATTATACCGCACAGCTTGTCCCTATAGAGAAACTTAAGTAGTTAAGGAACTGGACAATTGGGAATGTTTAAGAATTGGCCATTCCATGATCTTGTTACTGGCCAAAATCTTGGCCTTCTCTGCCCACTGAAGCCAAATGAAAAATGTGGAGACAGAGTTTGGAGGAAATAGAAAGGTAGATTTTATTTTCAAGGGTCAGAGAGGGGACACAGTAAGCTCGTGCCTGAAGAACCATGTTACTCACCCTCATCACTACCACCCATGAGGAGTCTAGGGAATTATATAAGGCAAGGGCTCCCAGTAAGACTGGTATTGAGGAACAAAAGTGATAGGATCTTGATTACTTCCTCTTGCATTGTTTCAAAGTCAGTCATAAACTGGCTTCAGTAACCTAATAATTGGGTCTGGCAGTTCTGTGGCTCTGTGACATGCTTTCAATATGTGACTAAAAGGGGAAGTATGTTGTAAGAGTAAATACCAGACAAGGGGTGTATTTAGCACAGAGTCAAAGGTTAAAAAAAAAAAAAAAAAAGAAAGAAAGAAAGAAAAGAAAAGAGAGATATATAGAGAGAGTTTTATCCTGCAAAGCTAGGAGGCAGAAAAACAAATTTAGTTACAGAAAGGCAGAATTCAGTTCAGTTCAGTTCAGTTGCTCAGTTGTGTCCGACTCTTGGCGACCCCGTGAATTGCAGCACGCCAGGTCTCCTTATCCATCACCAACTCCCAGAGTTCACTCAGACTCACATCCATCTAGTCAGTGATGCCATTCAACCGTCTCATCCTCTGTCGTCCCCTTTTCCTCCTGCCCCCAATCCCTTCCAGAATCAGAGTCCTTTCCAATGAGTCAACTCTTCTCATGAGGTGGCCAAAGTACTGGAGTTTCAGCTTTAGCATCATTCCTTCCAAAGAAATCCCAGGACTGATCTCCTTCAGAATGGACTGGTTGGATCTCCTGGCAATCCAGGGGACTCTCAAGAGTTTTCTCCAACACCACAGTTCAAAAGCATCAATTCTTCAGCACTCAGCTTTCTTCACAGTCCAACTCTCACATCCATACATGACCACTGGAAAAACCATAGCCTTGACTAGGCGGTCCTTTGTTGGCAAAGTAATGTCTCTACTTTTCAATATGTTATCTAAGTTAGTCATAACTTTCCTTGCAAGAAGTAAGCATCTTTAAATTTCATGGCTGTAGTCACCATCTGCAGTGATTTTGGAGCCCCCAAAGATAAAGTCCGACACTGTTTCCTCATCTATTTGCCATGAAGTCATGGGATCAGGTGCCATGATCTTCGTTTTCTCAATGTTAGGAGCAGTTAAAATTTAAAAAAAAGCTAGGAATGTTCAGTCCTGTTCACTCTTCTCTTTCTCTCTTTTGTTCTCAGGAAAGGGAAGGAGAAAAACTCATTCTTTTTTTTTTTTTTTCTTTTCTTTGCAATAATCTGAGCACCTATGAAGGACTTATACACCACTGAGAAACTTGAAGCATGTAAGATGTGGCTAAAACAACTCTGGGGCAAAAACAGAGAAGTTAGCTCCTAAGTAGCACATACTGGCCCATCACATGATCATCACTGGCAGTTTTATTTTGGTAAACTGATTTCAAAATGAGAAACAAAGATTTAGTATAAAAGAAAAAGGAAATACAGATTCCCAGTACCCCAGCTGGGTAGGTGTACATACAAAACTTATAAGGGTTTTAGTTGATCAGAAATCGGAGGAAATCTCATTCTGCAAATTGAGGGGGGTTTTCATTGTGTATACAAGTTATGTTAATGTAAAAGCCTACTTGGTAAAACCTTAAACAAAGGTTTTCTGGGGGAAATTTAAGTTTCTCTGTGTCTTTGAGATGCAAATTATCTACCCATCTTCCTAGGTTTTTCTGTGTTTGTGTGTTTTGCTTGCTCGTGTTTTTGAAATCTTGGCTTTGAAAGTAAATTCTCCAAATTTAGGTTACACCCTCCCCTACCCTCTTATAGAAAGGTCTTTTGTGTCTTAATAGTTTGTATCTCTGTTGAGTTAATTTTTATTGATGGACAAATGATGGATACTTTTAAAACTGGAGAAACTAACAAACTGTTAAATCTAGAGTGCTCTCATTGTAAACAATTATTTTTTGGTACCTATAAAACAAAAAACAAATTAAATGTGAAATTATATATCTAATAATTAACTTAAACACTTTCATAGTTTATTTTAAAAAGCAAGAAAAACTGGCTTGGGCAAACTTATTTGTGGTCTTTGTTTTCCCTCAATAAGTCTTACAAATACTAATAAGTCCATTCAATTAATTGTAATGTCAACATGAAAAACTTGAGGAAAGTCTGGTTATAACTTCAACAAGGTAGTTTTTTTTTTTTTTTTTAAGTTAAATGAACAAAGCAATCTTTGGGTGGTGATTCAAAATGGAATAAATAAAATAAGCATTTATGTGATTAAAGCACCTATACTATCTAAGGTTAAATGAGCCAAAAGGACCCCTCTACTGATCCTGAACAGGGCTTTGCTTGTGGCTCAGCTGGTAAAAAATCTGCCTGCAACAGAGGAGTCCTGGGTTCAATCCCTGGGTAGGGAAGATCCACTGGAGAAGGGAAAGGCTACCCACTCCAGTATTCTGGCTGGCAGAATTCCATGGGTGGTATAATCCATGAGGTTGCAAAAAGTAGGACACAACTGAGCAACTTTCATTTTCACTGATCTTGAACATTAAAAGTAAAACAAATCTGTTCTAATTGCCCCAGTTCATATATATATATATATATATATATATTTAAGAGGCTAAATGAATTTATGCTGAGATATCTGACCAGCAATTATTGGGAACAGTTAGGCTAATGGGGCTGACTTCTTCAGCTCAACCCCACTGTGGAGATTTCAGAACTCTCTATATAAAAGTAATTGGAAGGACTGATGCTAAGGCTGAAATTCCAATACTTTGGCCACCTCACATGAAGGGTTGACTCATTGGAAAAGACCTTGATGTTAGGAGGGATTAGGGGCAGGAGGAGAATGGGACAACGGAGGACGAGATGGTTGGGTGGCATCACTGATTCGATGCACATAAGTTTGGGTGAACTCCGGGAGTTGGTAATGGACAGAGAAGGCCTGGCATGCTGCAATACATGAGGTTGCAGAGTCCGACACGACTGAGTGACTGGAATGAAATGAACTGAAAAGCAATATTGCATAGGCACCTTGAATGTTAGACCCATGAATCAAGGCAAATTGGAAGTGGTCAAACAGGAGATGGCAAGAGTGAACACCAACATTTTAGGAATCAGCAAACTAATGACTGTTAGCAAAATACTGAATGGGTGAATTTAATTCAGACGACCATTATATCTACTATTGTGGGCAAGAATCCCTTGGAAGAAATGGAATAGCCATAATAGTTAACAAAAGAGTCCAAAATTCAGTACTTGGGTGCAATCTCAAAAATGGCAGAATTATCTCTATTCATTCATTTCCAAGGCAAACTGTTAGGTAGTTAGAATAGGAAAAAGGAGTCCAGGATGGTGGTGGCTAAAAGACAAGGAAGGGAAAAGCCTGTGAAAGTAGAGCAAAGGAAGGTCTGAGGATCAGAGTGAGGACCTCATGTAGAACAAACAGCACTCCTGCCTAGCCCAATTTACATAGGGCAAGCCCAGGGGGAGGGAAAAAAAGTATAAAGAGAGGATCCAAAGAGCCAAAGGGTGGTCTCTCACTTGGGTGCTTTCTCTCTCTCTCTTCTCTTCACGTCTTTTGGGTTGGCATGCCCTCATACCTCGAGAATATATTTTCTTTTATTGTCTAAATAAAACTGAGGTGTAATGTAGAGCTGTAACACTGATCTGTCCGAGAGCTATAACACCAATCTGTCTGAGAGCTGAGACATGCCGAGGTCTTTAATGTCCATTGCTTCAAATTTTCGTTGTGATGAGACAGATCCAAGGAAATTACACATTACCCCAACATCTATGGTGCTGTGACCCGAATTTAACCTGGCTGAAACAACTTCCACGTGGCTGAGCATGAAGAAAACCCAGTGCAGGGAAAAATGACAAGAAGCCCATCATGCTGGAAACTGGGACAGCGAAAAAATTATCTCAGCTGAGAGCTCGCGCGACTCAGTCTCAGAGGTGAGAAGACCTCCAGTTAAGGTAGGAGGTCCTCACTCTTATGGTTGGAGGGACATATGCCTAACAAAATCTTAATTCCTTTACAATCTCTCATTTCTTGTTTTCTTGAAACCACTCCCTGCCCCCCACCACAAACTGTGAACAGGTGAGTGGCAGAGGGTGCAACTGAGAGACTCTGGAGAGGCTACTCCTTGGTATGTTCCAAAGGCACTCTCTACTGTGCCCCGGTGGCTGTTATCCAAGCCAGTGGGGGTTCTTCTGTGCTTAATCTTCTTTGTGCCAAGGATCAGGCCAATGAAAACTGTGAGCACAGGTCAGGTTTTTAGCAGATTTTTTGGCAGGCTATGAAGAGGATTTCCTGGCCCATTTTTCTCACTGTGTTTTCCNTATCCACACTGGGCTTAGTCATAAGGCTGGCATCTACCACCCTGAAGCCAGTCAAAATCCTGGACCTTGTTCCTCACGCTTAGTGTCACGAAAGCAGGAAATCCAAGGATATGCACACACTGAGGCAGGGCGCTACCCCTGCCCTAAGAACTCGGGGCCGCATTGGCTCATTCAGTCCCCAAGAGAGACTGAAGGGCTGAGGGCCTGCCACCTGCCGGGTTAACAGATCCCTGGGTGTGTGCTGAGTCACTGCAGGTGACCCTTTGCAGCCCTGTGGACCATAGCCCCCTCCCCCGATCCCATCTGTCCATGGGATTCCCCAGGCAAGAATACTGGGGTGGGTTGTATGCCCGCCTCCAGGGGATCTTCCCTATCCAGGGACTGAACCCACGTCTGTTACGTCTCATGCATTGGCAGGCGGGTTCTTTACCACTAGCATCACTTGGGAAGCCCAGTGGATGCCTATTCTAACTCAATTGGCAGCTCCAAGATCTTTGTGAGGAAGCCAGGGTTGGGGCACATCTGAGAAGCAGGTGGCTCTCTGTGAGTTCATGAAAGAGCTGGAGCTCAAGGATCTCAGGTCTGTGCCCGCGTTGATGGGAACAGCAAAAAAAAACAAAAACCAACAACCTTTAGTAACCTTCTCTTCATAGTTCATGACCCGAGGATTGAGGAGCAGCTTTTCAAATTCACATGTCACATTCCTCCCTCCTTCACATAGTCTGTCCATCTAACAGTTCATAGACAAAGATTTTAAAAGCCCACTTGGATTCTGGAGGCAACCACAGCTCTCTCTCTTCCCCAGTTCTGTTGCTAATCCAGAATATTTCTTGCTGTATTGGGCAACACATATAAAAGTATTTTTATTTTTAAATTTTAAATCATTTTAATGTTATATCCATAATAACTATAGTTTTTAAGGTCAAATAATTCTTAAAATCCACCCTGTCCCATTCCTCAGATTTCTTTATCCCCAAGTCAACTGATCTCAACCCTTCTAGCTATTTTCACATGATTGTTGCTTCTGTATTTTTGAAGAGCATGTTGATTCCACTACCTTGAGTACCATTTCTATTTTTTAACTTTTTTTTTTTTTTCATTTTTCAGCCACAGCATGCAATATGTGGGTTCTTAGAAGCACAAAGTCTTAACCACTGGACCATCAGGGAAGTCCTTACTTTTTAAATTTTACACATAATGTATTGACAACCTACCATCGGAGATAAGGGTTTAGCTTTTCCACACCAATTATCCCAGATTCACCTACTCCCAGATTTCCAACATAATTAGATCACAACTTTTAGGTAAATTCATCACTTATATTCGTACGATCTTCCAAGTATCATTCACTCTTGTGGCCCTCCTTTCTTATAAACCCTTTATTTTTGTTATTGTTGTTACTGTTTTTGGAGTTCATCATTATTATAATTTTACATTTGTTTAGCTTTCTCTGAACCAATGATTTGATCTCTTTTCAAGAGTTCCAATCTTTCTGGTACAAACATATCAATATTATTTTCCATATACTCAGATATGTCTCTTTTTATCTGGCAAACTCCCAAAGACATCAATTCCTGTCCTCTGCTCTAGTCTGTACTGTTTTGCTTCCACACCTACATAGCTACATCCTGAACATTCCTTCTGATGACTGCCTGTGTTCCTGATCCCTTTTTGTTTTAAATTTTGATGAAAATCATGTTTTATTTTAATATCATCCTGAGAAAAGGTATAATAAGTAATTTTTTTTTATTCCAACCTACCTGAAATACTTATGCCCATATATAATCGTTTATCTGGATAGAGAATTTTGTGTTGAAAATCTTTTCTGGCCGAATTTGAAGCCAAAGTTTTTATGTTTTAACTTCCAATCTTATTCCTTAGACTCTTGTTGCTTAACCAATGGGTGAGACTTTGGGAAGTAATAAGGCAGAGTGGTTAAGAGCTGAACCACCTTGGTTCAAATTCCTTCTTATTGTCCACCAGCTTGGCTAAGTGACATTTGCAAAGTGACTTAAACTCTCTGTGTTTCCTTTTCCTGCTCTATAAAATCGAGTGTGATAAAAAATTATATTCAGCCCAAATCCATGTCTTGGGTATATTTATCTTTAGATGATTTTAATTTAGATGAGGGAGAAAGTGTTTAGGGTAAAACAAATCTTTGTGGGATTTAATCTTGTGATGGATGAACACAATTTTCAGCTATGCTCTTGATGGAAACTTTCAGTAAAATGCTACATGTAATGCTAAGCATATCCTATACACACAAACACCAAAATAATTATGGTAGCTCAATCTCTGGGAAAAAAAATAGCATGTATTATGATAATACTATGTATGCTGTCAGTCTTAAATTATAGTTTTATTTTGAATATTAAAAAATAGTTCACCAAGAGTGACCCCAGTGGGAGGCCCAGAAGATCAGCAGATAGTTAGTTATGCCCCACAAGGCGGGAGATCAGAACTGGAACATCACTGTGCCTTGGCCAAGCACAAAAGCAAAGCGCTAGTCCAACAGTGAAAATGCAAATGTTAGGCATTTATTAATTTGGTAATGATTAATTGTTTGTTGCCATCCAAGTCTAATAATTCATTGTTCTGAAGTGGATTTCCCACAGTTTATTATGGTAATTAGTGCTGGTAATGTGCTTCACACTCACAGATGGGAGGCTGAATTTTCAAAACACCCTGATTTCTAGATGGAAAATGCGGACTATTTTGTTCCCTGTCCATGAGTAACTCACTTAACCTCTGCTCAGTTTCCCTGTCTGTAAATTGCTACCGCTTTTCTATTAGAGCATTTTAAAGGCTAAAATAATGTGCATGAAAACTCTAGGTAAGTACTGTGAAAATGACTGCAGGATCTCAGCCTCAGGCAATAATATAAGTTCTTATGAAAGCAGAGGCTCTTCCTTCATTTCATGCATGGTTATCTCTTAGAACAGAAATAAATAAGACCCTGGTTAATGTAATTTCTACTAGAAATTCCAGGCTGCAAACATTAAACAAGTCTTTTTTGCCTAAGAAAAAAGTTTGCCATATACTCAAAACGAGTCAAGTTTTTTTGTGATATTTTTTAAGCCAAGATAACTAGATCAGAAGTCTCAAAGTGTTGTCGTTATGTGTTTTTATTTCCATGTATCTCATGCTGGCACTGTTGCAGCTATGCTTGTCATGATGTTTTCTACTAAAAATAATAATGATATTAAGTAGCACTGACTGATGATTTACTATGCAACAGGCATTGTGCTAGCAGGGACTGACTCTACTTGCTGTTTCCAGTATCCTAAGAAAATGGCATTCTTGAAATACTACTCATTTTGTAATCTTTATTATCTTTTATTTGGAAAATAAAAACAAACACTCTTGTAACTCCTTTGGGAAAAGGTGTGTTGTGCAAAAACAAAGAACGTGCTCTTGCAGTTCATAAAGCTAGGGAATGCAAAGCTAGAGGGGGGAAAAATGTTTTATTCTGAACTTCCCTTTATTAGCACTTAGTGCTGTACAAGATTAAAGTGATTTGATGTGATCACAAAACAGATAAAAGGTCAAATTACTGAAAATGCAATGTAGGTTGGAGAGGGTGGCTAATATGCAGTGTTTGCTGGGGAGACATATATAGGAACAGGCAAATCTTTCTCGTTTTCATTTAATTTTTTCCTCCTTTGCTTGATAAATCTAATACACTAAATACTAGAGTTTAGCAGACTCTGCAGGGAAAAGGTTAGCTCCCAGCTTGGTGGTTAAGAAACCATCACCAGATTTAGACAGAATTTTTTTTTAATTCACATAATAACTGGGTACTTTGTATAAACTGCTTAAACTCTCTAAGCTTTGGTTGCTTTATTTATAGAATGAGACTAAGAACACTTAATAGGGTAATTAGGAGGATTATATGAGGAAATATATATTCACTGTAGTTTCCACTGCCTCTGATCCAAGTAGGCATGCATTAATATAATTATTAGCTTTATTATAGCAAAGCTAATTTGACTCTTTGTTGTAATATTAGTTTTGCAAAAATGTTTTCCTTTTATTAAAATTCCCAAACGTGAAAGTCACTCAGACTCTTTGAGATCCTATTCTCCAGGCCAGAATACTAGAGTGGGTAGCATTTCCCTTCTCCAGGGGATCGTCCCAACCCAGGGATCGAACCCAGGTCTCCTACATTGCAGGCAGATCCTTTATCAGCTGAGCCACAAGGGAAGCCCAAGAATACTGGAGTGGGTAGCCTATCCCTTTTCCAGCAGATCTTCCCAATCCAGGAATTGAACCAGGGTTTCCTGCATTGCAGGCAGATTCTTCACCAACTGAGCTATCAGGGAAGCACAATGTTGCTCTTAAATAATGGAAACTCTAACTGGATAAGTTCTCTATCAGTCTTCTTAAACACAAGAGCTCAGGTCTGTGGCTTTTAGAAGCATAATCACCTGGTCCTAGGTTACTAGCACAGCTGGGAATGGTCTCAGCCTTGTCCATGAGCATTCTAATAATACACATCCTCTATTTGTCCCCAAACCCAGTTCCCTAGTTGAGAGGAGTAGGGTACAAACTCTTCTATTAATGCCACGTGACTTGAAATCAGGAAAATGAAAACCACATTTACAATGACATTGTTAGCCTTTGTTTTTGAAAGTAGCTTCCATAAATAATGAAGAGCGCCTTACACTCAACTCGAAGAAGTCACCCAGTTTATCCTTTTCTTCAAAAATGTTAGATCTCAAAAGTTAAATAAGGAATGACATGAGTAGCGCTGGGAAATTCAAACTACTCCACAGAGTCTGGGAACGGCACAGGACCTCCCATCCCTACTCATGTATTAAGTAGAGAGACGCTTTACTTTCACTCATGCCCTCTGACCTCAGCCATCTATTAATGCTGCAGAGAGAAATGTAATAAGACACCAATTAAAGAAACACCATCCTTAGCAACTTAAAACAAGACAAACAGAAACACAAATAAAATCATTCAATAAACACTAAACACTTCCTCCAGCACATTACAGCTGGGTTTTCCTGGCTGGGAATAACAATAATTCACCAAATTCCACACAGTGGGGTTGGTCTGGAGTGCAGAGAGCTCTTCAACTGCAATTTCAATATTTCATTTATGTAAAAACTACTACTATTACTGCTACTACAAATGCCAGTACTATTACTAACGATAATTCTGAAAGAAATACAGTAACATGTTAACATTTAATCAGCTATGCTGATTATTGTCCCCATTTCTCACTGCGTCCATGGTTTCATGATCTTTTTTAATGACAAAAAAGTTAAGGTGAAAAATGACTTGTGTGATGTAATAGAAACTGGGAGACACACATTTGATTTCTGATTCTGCTGTTCAATAGTAATTATTCAAGTCAATATTTAGCTTGTATCAATAAAATCTGTATATGCTAAAGCAAACCCTATAAATTGCTTGGCTACATTTTTACCTACCTTAAAAAGTAGTTTGGACTTCCCTGGTGGCTCAGACAGTAAAGCAACTGTCTACAATGTGGGAGACCTGGGTTTGATCCCTGGGTCGGGAGGATTCCCTGGAGAAGGCAATGGCAACCCACTCCAGTACTCTTGCCTGGAAAATCCCATGGATGGAGGACCTTGGTGCAGGCTACTGTCCATGGGGTTGCTAATGTGAGAAAATATCTAGTATAATGTCTAACACTATAAATCCTCATAAAACATTACTTTTATCTGAAAAATAGCATTATAATATTTATTGTTATGTTCATAACCAAACTTAAACACTGCTAGAAGAGTGGAATTGACAGACACACCTGGTAAGAAAGGGGTAATTGTGAAAATGACCCAACAATGACAGACATTGGCCAAAAAATGTGGAGAAATAGGCTGGATTGGATTTATGGCCACTGTGGTGAACTGTGAGGACTCTTAAATGAATAATGATAGTTCCTGTTTTAGTTTGGTAAAGTTTAAATTAAATTTCTAAGAAGTGAACAATTTGGCAGAAGCACTTAAAAGATGAACAAGTTCTTGTTAAAACAAGAGCAAATTTAAACAACAAGAGAAACAAAGAATATCCTGTATTACTTCCAAAGCTTTCAGAAAATAATGAACATTTAGATCAAAATGAACGAAGGAGGGAGGGAAGGAGAAAAGGGAAGGAGGGAGGAAGAAAGGAAGAAAGAGAGAGAAGGCTTTGACGGAAAACATATAAAGTCACTCGCTTTGAAGAGGTGAATAGATATTTCCAGCTGTGTAACCATTTAATAGAATTCTTGAAAAGGAAAAGAAAAAAAAGATGAGGAAATTTGAGCAGAAATAGCAGAAATCAAAGACCAAAAGGCAGAGATTCATGAAGACAGGATCAAAGCGCTGAATGATGAAGAGCTTAAGGAAGAATCAAAGCCACAGCTCCAGCCCTCAAGGCGAGAGGGAGAGGTGTATGGTGGCAGGGGATCTGAAGACACGGCACCTAGGGAAGGCCGCCTGGAAGAGAGATGGTGCAGAGGCTTTGTCCAGGACTCCTTTAAGAGGCGTGGGGGGCGGGGAGTCAAGGTAAGTGACAGCGGAACAGAAGGTGGTTATTAATCAGAGAAGGAAGAATCCAGTAATGGAGCCGCAGCCCCAGCAGCTTAGAGCCTACATGATGGAGCACTTCTGAAGCAGAGCGGCAGGGAGCACTATTCTCACTGCAGAGACTGCTCTGGGACAAGAGCTTACCCTTAGCTCCTGATGACAAGTGGGAGAAAGATGAAAACGATTGGTGGAAAGGAGGAAAGGAGCCGTTAAGGGTATTTTTTGAGAGAAGCAAGAAGGTGGTACTGTAAAGTAAGGATCAATAAACTTTGTAAGTTCCAGTTAAACAGTTGGGCCAGGAAAACTCTCCACGAAGCCTGGTCAGAATAAAGGAAATGCCAGACAGTGCAGCAAGGCACACAGGTGCAAAGGGAAGGTAACTGTTCTGTTCTGTGGCTTTGTTTTGTTTTTGCTGAATTTCAGTGGTAGCAGAAAAATCAAGGTTATTTACAAAGGTCTGATTGATGAAATAATTGCTTCCCCTCTAAGACAATACAGGAGTACAGTGTGCCATGCTTAGTCATTAAATCATGTCCGACTCTTTGCGACCCTAAGGACTGTAGCCCACCAGGCTCCTCTGTCCATGGGATTCTTCAGGCAAGAATACTGGAGTGGGTTGCCATGCCCTCCTCCAAGGGATCTTCCCAACCCAGGGATCAAACCCAGGTCTCCCAAATTGCAGGCAGATTCTTTACCATCTGAGACACCAGGGAAACCCACAGTGTGTCATAGAGGTTATAAAACCACTAGGATTCCATGTGCAAAGGTTAAGTTAAAAAAAAAATCAGATGAAACAATAATGAGGAAAATTTCACAGAGAGCCATTCTTATGTTGTTGCTGAAAGAAGTAGATGCCTAAGGACCCATGGGGGTGTTACCCACGGTCCCACAGTTAAGGCTAAGTCTTTTTGACCTAAATCTTTTTGTCCTTTTTAAAATAAAATTTTTATTTTATATCTTTTTGTCTCTTTGACTCCAAATTCCTTGACTTTTCCCACAAGATAGCTGTTGATTCAACCAGAAAGCAAGCTAAAACTGATAAAAATTTCTAACGTCAGTTTTTTTACATAATGCATTCAAATATTTCCCACCAACAAGAGGGAACTCAGGAGATGTGTATAAGAGACAGCTTCCTCCAGCACATTACAGCTGGGTTTTCCTGGCTGGGAATAACAATAATTCACCAAATTCCACACAGTGGGGTTGGTCTGGAGTGCAGAGAGCTCTTCAACTGCAATTTCAATATTTCATTTATGTAAAAACTACTACTATTACTGCTACTACAAATGCCAGTACTATTACTAACGATAATTCTGAAAGAAATACAGTAA
This sequence comes from Neotragus pygmaeus, assembly GCA_006410875.1. Lineage (NCBI taxonomy): Eukaryota > Metazoa > Chordata > Mammalia > Artiodactyla > Bovidae > Neotragus > Neotragus pygmaeus. The sequence continues at coordinate 1,796,590 of SJYV01050321.1, forward strand.
CATGTTAACATTTAATCAGCTATGCTGATTATTGTCCCCATTTCTCACTGCGTCCATGGTTTCATGATCTTTTTTAATGACAAAAAAGTTAAGGTGAAAAATGACTTGTGTGATGTAATAGAAACTGGGAGACACACATTTGATTTCTGATTCTGCTGTTCAATAGTAATTATTCAAGTCAATATTTAGCTTGTATCAATAAAATCTGTATATGCTAAAGCAAACCCTATAAATTGCTTGGCTACATTTTTACCTACCTTAAAAAGTAGTTTGGACTTCCCTGGTGGCTCAGACAGTAAAGCAACTGTCTACAATGTGGGAGACCTGGGTTTGATCCCTGGGTCGGGAGGATTCCCTGGAGAAGGCAATGGCAACCCACTCCAGTACTCTTGCCTGGAAAATCCCATGGATGGAGGACCTTGGTGCAGGCTACTGTCCATGGGGTTGCTAATGTGAGAAAATATCTAGTATAATGTCTAACACTATAAATCCTCATAAAACATTACTTTTATCTGAAAAATAGCATTATAATATTTATTGTTATGTTCATAACCAAACTTAAACACTGCTAGAAGAGTGGAATTGACAGACACACCTGGTAAGAAAGGGGTAATTGTGAAAATGACCCAACAATGACAGACATTGGCCAAAAAATGTGGAGAAATAGGCTGGATTGGATTTATGGCCACTGTGGTGAACTGTGAGGACTCTTAAATGAATAATGATAGTTCCTGTTTTAGTTTGGTAAAGTTTAAATTAAATTTCTAAGAAGTGAACAATTTGGCAGAAGCACTTAAAAGATGAACAAGTTCTTGTTAAAACAAGAGCAAATTTAAACAACAAGAGAAACAAAGAATATCCTGTATTACTTCCAAAGCTTTCAGAAAATAATGAACATTTAGATCAAAATGAACGAAGGAGGGAGGGAAGGAGAAAAGGGAAGGAGGGAGGAAGAAAGGAAGAAAGAGAGAGAAGGCTTTGACGGAAAACATATAAAGTCACTCGCTTTGAAGAGGTGAATAGATATTTCCAGCTGTGTAACCATTTAATAGAATTCTTGAAAAGGAAAAGAAAAAAAAGATGAGGAAATTTGAGCAGAAATAGCAGAAATCAAAGACCAAAAGGCAGAGATTCATGAAGACAGGATCAAAGCGCTGAATGATGAAGAGCTTAAGGAAGAATCAAAGCCACAGCTCCAGCCCTCAAGGCGAGAGGGAGAGGTGTATGGTGGCAGGGGATCTGAAGACACGGCACCTAGGGAAGGCCGCCTGGAAGAGAGATGGTGCAGAGGCTTTGTCCAGGACTCCTTTAAGAGGCGTGGGGGGCGGGGAGTCAAGGTAAGTGACAGCGGAACAGAAGGTGGTTATTAATCAGAGAAGGAAGAATCCAGTAATGGAGCCGCAGCCCCAGCAGCTTAGAGCCTACATGATGGAGCACTTCTGAAGCAGAGCGGCAGGGAGCACTATTCTCACTGCAGAGACTGCTCTGGGACAAGAGCTTACCCTTAGCTCCTGATGACAAGTGGGAGAAAGATGAAAACGATTGGTGGAAAGGAGGAAAGGAGCCGTTAAGGGTATTTTTTGAGAGAAGCAAGAAGGTGGTACTGTAAAGTAAGGATCAATAAGCTTTGTAAGTTCCAGTTAAACAGTTGGGCCAGGAAAACTCTCCACGAAGCCTGGTCAGAATAAAGGAAATACCAGACAGTGCAGCAAGGCACACAGGTGCAAAGGGAAGGTAACTGTTCTGTTCTGTGGCTTTGTTTTGTTTTTGCTGAATTTCAGTGGTAGCAGAAAAATCAAGGTTATTTACAAAGGTCTGATTGATGAAATAATTGCTTCCCCTCTAAGACAATACAGGAGTACAGTGTGCCATGCTTAGTCATTAAATCATGTCCGACTCTTTGCGACCCTAAGGACTGTAGCCCACCAGGCTCCTCTGTCCATGGGATTCTTCAGGCAAGAATACTGGAGTGGGTTGCCATGCCCTCCTCCAAGTGATCTTCCCAACCCAGGGATCAAACCCAGGTCTCCCAAATTGCAGGCAGATTCTTTACCATCTGAGACACCAGGGAAACCCACAGTGTGTCATAGAGGTTATAAAACCACTAGGATTCCATGTGCAAAGGTTAAGTTAAAAAAAAAATCAGATGAAACAATAATGAGGAAAATTTCACAGAGAGCCATTCTTATGTTGTTGCTGAAAGAAGTAGATGCCTAAGGACCCATGGGGGTGTTACCCATGGTCCCACAGTTAAGGCTAAGTCTTTTTGACCTAAATCTTTTTGTCCTTTTTAAAATAAAATTTTTATTTTATATCTTTTTGTCTCTTTGACTCCAAATTCCTTGACTTTTCCCACAAGATAGCTGTTGATTCAACCAGAAAGCAAGCTAAAACTGATAAAAATTTCTAACGTCAGTTTTTTTACATAATGCATTCAAATATTTCCCACCAACAAGAGGGAACTCAGGATATGTCTCTGCTGCACAGTAAGATAAGCTTAGGAGGGATTTCCCACACATTCATGCACACACATGCATGCAGGCACACAGATGTGGTAGGAATTTTAAAAAGACAAGAAAAGATTAGCTTTCTAAGTATAATGAGTGAAGAGAGACAGAACCAACACATGTACTGTCTGCTGAAAAATAAGAAATTTTTGATCCAGGTAACTGAAAGATTGTTTCAGCTTGCTATTGGTGCGTTTGTTGCTCTTGTTATTTTTGTTGGGTTTTTTTGTTTGTTTGTTTTGTGAAGATTTGTGAGGGAGCTGTGGGGTAGGTTTAATGGCAGTTGCGGTAGAAAGCAGAAGAAAAAAAAAATAGCTACAGGGAATTATGCAATCATACAGAATGAAAGTGGAAAGCAGAAAAAGAGAATTGCTGTCATGGGAATCACATGAATGTAGAAAGCAGTGCAGAAAAGAACTAAAAAGAAAACACTCAAAATATTATGAAATTCTACCATGGTGTCATATGTTCTTGTAACTATTATTGCTGTTTTCACCATAATAATTTTTTTAAATATTTTAATTCTTTTATTATTATTGTTGTTTTGGCCATGGAGAAGAATGAAATCCATTTGAAAAAGATGTCAGAGAGTCCTGATAAATTTCTATTTTCTCTTTATAAATTAATGGGCTGTTGTGATGGTAAGAGTTGTACATAAGTTAAAAGTGTTTTTAAAGTAAGAATTAAAATGGCTGTCAGATGAAGTGATTTATGTGAAAATACTCAAAATATTATGAAATTCTGCTGTGGTGTCAGATGTTCTTATAGCTATTATTGCTGTTTTCACCATAATAATTTTTAAAAATATTTTAATTCTTTTATTATTATTATTATTTTGGCCATGACATGTGAAATCTTAGTTCCCTGACCAAGGATCCAACCCATGCCCCCTGCAGTGGGAAGGAGCCTTAACCACTGGACTAGCAGGGAAGCCCCTCACCATAGTAATCGATGGTATTTCCTTCAGTACCGCTCCTGGCTCACTCCCTGCTCCCAGTGAGGTCCTCACCTCCATCATATTATTTGGGGGCTGTGGCTCTTCTTTGTAGAGAAAGCCCTGACCAGCTACCCTTCTGGAGACAGTGGAGCGGACATTGTCTACACATCTTTCCATGAAAGAGACAGCAGTGAACTGGCTCCTCTGCACTTTCACCCGATATGGAAAATGAAGAAACAGTCACCAACCACAGTGAGAGAGATTTAAATCTGGAATAAAATAATTTCCTACTGTTATGCATGGAAAAAGCTTAGTGAGGGAAGTAGCACTTCTATTTCTTAGAGCTGGTCAGAAATAGTCCCCTGCCTGCCTTCAGATGCTCAAAAGGAAAGCTCTTAGAGATGGGGCAGGGGTTTCTGAAGGGGGTGATTCCAGGGGTCTGTTCAAATCCCCAGACTGTATTATGATAAGTCGTCATCTTTGTTTTTTTGTCAAATCAACGTGTGCTATTGATCTAGACACTGAGAGTCATGCTTCAATTCCATGTATCCTCAAGTAGCCTTAAAGAGTTAATGCAGTTTTGAAAATATTTTCAGTTTTGGAAATTGTAGAATGCACTGGGAGTGAAAACATTGAAAAAGAACTTGAACTCTTTCAGGTAATAAATAAGTCAATATTGGATTTCTCTGTTTGAATTGGGGTGTTTGCTTTTTTGTTTTTTGCTCTCTCATCCATGCCATTCTTAGAGCAAACTGAGGCTAACTCATTTTCTTTATTCACCCAAAATATGGGATTTGATGTTTCCTTCCGTATACAACTTCCTACTCAGAGCTCCGATCTTCCCAAAGTCTATTAAAGCATTCTCTGCTTCCTTATCCTTTCAAACTGAACCAAAAACATTTTCCCCCTTTCGTTAAGAGGTATAAAAATGTCAGTGCCACTGAAAATAGAATATCTTTATTCTCATCGTCTAGGAGTCAGGATGTGTGTGAGGGCGTTAAGTGTCAGCCATGTCAGATTTCACTTCCTGCTTCATAATCAATCCAACATGGCTCAACCAGTCCCCTATTATGCCCCAGCCTTTCCAAAGAGATCTTGCTTCCAATCTGACCTGGGCTGCTCTCTCTTCAACTACCCAGGGACAAAGTTAACAATACCTGGCAGTATCCCTCTCCTTCATCCACCTCCTGGCCCCTCTTCCATCTTCAGGGTTATAAAAATGAAGGAAATCTGTTATGACGGATTCCCATGGCTTGGGAGTTGCCTGTTGAATGATTTCATAGTCTAGCTATTAGCTGTGAAGAAACATAATGCCATCCGTACATATCTGGTTTTAGTTGGGAAGGAAAGGCTTGTGAAAACCTCAGGAGAGGCAGAGAGGAATGAAGAGGGAAAGTTAGCAATCTGGGGACGCGGTCTGATGATTTAGGAGGGTGATTAGGTAGAGTATTTATGGTACTAAAGCTGGAGTTTGATTCCCCAGGTTTTTCACTCGCAGTGTGTGTGCCAGGCTAGAACGTGGCCCTGGGGAATAGCCATGTTGTTAGTCCAGGTGGAGGGAGCTCGCTGGGAGGGAATGAACAGCTTTTCGACTAATTTCCCCTGGTGGAGGGTCTAATGATGACTCTGACAACCAAGAAACCAGTGCTCCTGAGCTGAGGTCCCATTACCACAGTGATGGGTGGTCTTGAGGCAAAATACTGTGGTGACTAAGCCTGGCCTCTGGGATCAGGCTGATGAAGGCTCAAACTTTGTGCCTTTATGCAAAAGAAGCCCACAAACTCCATCTCCATAACTATGAAAGGAAGATGTGCGTGTGTGTACAACGCTCAGTTGCTCAGTCACGTCTGACTCTTCTGAGACCCTATGGATTGTAGTTCTCTAGGTCCCTCTGTCCAGGGGATTCTCCAGGCAAGAATACTGGAGTGGGTAGCTATTCCCTTCTCCAGGGGATCTTCCTTACCCAGGGACCGAACCTGGGTCTCCTGCATTGCTGGAGATTCTTTTACCATCTGAACCACCAGGGAAGCCCATTTCCAAATACCCATTTAAAGCATCTAAGGAAGAAAAATAAAAGTATAACTGAAAAAATAAAACTATAAGTGGAAAAAAAAAACTGTACGTGGAAAAAGTAAAAAATAAGTGAAAAAATTTAGATGAGGGAGAAAACTAAACAATCATTTATCTACTGATAGATTAGAATCTGAATTTACATACATTACGCAATATAATGGATATTTCTACAGGCTTTGCCAACTGGGATTATAATTCGCACAGAATTGATCAGTTTATAAATTTCATCTCCCACCTGCTCTCACAAATCTCCGAAAACCTTCAAAATCAAATCTAGTTGTTCCTGGGAATGACTTGAACGGTGGTCACCAGGGCTTGCAAACAAACTCCTGGGCTACGATGGTTGTGTGATATCAGCGAGGTTCTTCCTCTTGTCTCCTTCCTCAATGTTAGCTTCCTGATAAGCCAGTCCAGGGTGCTGCGGTCTTGTCCCCGCTTAGGTGCCCACCCCCCAGAGCATCTGTCATGTAAGAAACTGTAAGCCCTCCTGATGCTAGAGGAGAGCTCTTACTTCATCAAGCTTACATTGCGTTACGTTGCCTGTCAGTAGCGGTTCCTCTCCTTGACTGTATCACCAGAGCATTGATGCAGAATTCAGTTGCGTTCTACAGCAAGGGTCTCCAACCTCCAGATCTAATGCCCGATGATCTCAGGTAGAGCTGATGTAAAAATAATAGAAATAAAGTGCAAAATAAATGTAATGTGCTTGAATCATCCTGAAAGCATGCCCCACCCATGGAAAGATGGTCTTCTTCGAAACTGGTCCTGGTACCAAAAAAGGCTGGGGACTCCTACTCTAGAGCCTGCAGGGAACCATGACAACATGGAGACAGCTTGATTATCTTTGACTACTACAGAGTTCAACCAGAAACCGCTAGTGCTGGTCCAGGGAACTCAGACAATCCTCTCGATATTTTATTTCATCCTATAGGCTCTTTTCCCATCATTCAACTAGATGCCAGGACTCTGCTTATCTCCCTAATTGTCAATCAAATCCAAACATACCTGAGTCCCAGGGGTGGGTTTGGCTCAGGCTCAAGCTGAGACCACTACTACATCATTTTTTAAACCTTTATATTATTTTAGAAACTTGATCAGGTATTTTTTGGTATAGTTTGGTGCTGAAAGAGGGAAAACATGTTATATTCTGCCAAATATAATTTGAGAATGTCAGCTTAAACCTTTTTTATGCCCCAAATACACCAGTCAAATCAGATTAGGGTGATGGTGATGAGGCAGCTTATTAAAACAAGAACATGCCAACCTCATAGAGATGGAATGTTTTTCATTGTTAAATAAACAAAAATGTATGTGTGTGTATGTATTTCTATGACTAACAGATTTCAGGAAAAGGGACAGACCAGTGATTAAGAAATAAGCTCAGTGACAAAGACACACAAAGCAAGACAGAGATTAAGAGGATATCATTATTAGGACTTGCCTGGTAGTCCAGTGGTTAAGACTCCACATGTCCAAGGCAGCAGTTGTAGGTTCAAACCTTAGTCTGAAAGCTAAGATCCCACAGTCTGTGTGTGGCACAGCCAAAAAAAAAAAAAAGAGAGAGAGAGAGACAGGACATCATTATTTTTATCTTTTAGTGAACTAATATATATTGATTTCTCATTACATCCAGCTCAGTTCAGTCACTCAGTTGTGTCTGACTCTTTGTGACCCCATGAACCACAGCATGCCAGGCCTTCCTGTCCATCACCAACTCCCAGAGACCACCCAAACCCATGTCCGTGGAGTCGGTGATGCCATCCAACCATCTCATCCTCTGTCATCNACTCAGTTGTGTCTGACTCTTTGTGACCCCATGAACCACAGCATGCCAGGCCTTCCTGTCCATCACCAACTCCCAGAGACCACCCAAACCCATGTCCGTGGAGTCGGTGATGCCATCCAACCATCTCATCCTCTGTCATCCCCTTCTCCTCTTGCACTCAATCTTTCCCAGCATTGGGGTCTTTTCAAATGAGTCAGCTCTTCGCATCAGGTGGCCAAAGTATTGCAGTTTCAGTTTCAACATCAGTCCTTTCAAGGAACACCCAGGACTGATCTCCTTTAGGATGGACTGGTTGGATCTTCTTACAGTCCAAGGGACTCTCAAGAGTCTTCTCCATCACCACAGTTCAAAAGCATCAATTCTTTGGTGCTTAGCTTTCTTCACAANGGAACACCCAGGACTGATCTCCTTTAGGATGGACTGGTTGGATCTTCTTACAGTCCAAGGGACTCTCAAGAGTCTTCTCCATCACCACAGTTCAAAAGCATCAATTCTTTGGTGCTTAGCTTTCTTCACAATCCAAATCTCACATCCATACATGATCACTGGAAAAATCATAGCCTTGACTGGATGGACCTTTGTTGACAAAGTAATGTCTCTGCGTTTTAATATGCTGTCTAACTTTCCATTTAATATGGTCATAACTTTCCTTCCAAAGAGTAAGCATCTTTTAATTTCATGGCTGCAATTACCATCTGCAGTGATTTTGGAGCCCAGAAATATAAAGNAATAGCTCAACTGGAATTCACCTCCACTAGCTTTGTTCGTAGTGATGCTTCCTAAAGCTCACTTGACTTCACATTGCAGGATGTCTGGCTCTAGGTGAGTGATTACACCATCGTGATTATCTGGGTCGTGAAGATCTTTTTTTTTTTTTTTTGTACATTACACCCAAGGCACCAGGAATATATATATATATATATGAAACCAGCATGCCATGTAAATTAACAATTGCCCTTCAGCAGAACATATTTATAATAAAGTAATGGGAAAGTTACATTTGAGGGATCTCAGACAGAGTGACTGAATTTCCCCAAGGTTGTCAGAGATAAATTCATTCAAGATGCATCAGTGATATTGTGGTTATAAGAACATAGGCTCCTGGGCTCAGGTTTCACTGTATTACTACCTAACTTCAGATTCCTCATCTGTAAAACAGAGATAACAAAACTGCCTTATCTCAGACTGTTGTGAAGGACATATGACCTACTCCAGGTAGATTTAAAAGAGAGTCTGACAATTTTTGAGTACTTCATAAATGGTAACTATATATACTCCCTTCTCTGTGTTTATCTCCTCCGTGTACTGTTATGTACCCAGTCAATCTGAAAGAAAATCAACCCTGAATATTTATTGGAAGGACTGATGCTGAAGTTGAAGCTCCAATATTTCAGCCACTCAATGCAAAGAGCCAATTCATTGGAAAAGACCCTGATGCCGGGAAAGATTGAAGGCACGAGAAGGAGGCAACAGAGGATGAGATGATTGGATGGCATTATCAACTTAATGGACATGGGTTTGAGCAAACTCTGGGTGATGGTACAGGACAGGGAAGCCTGGCGTGCTGCAATCCATGGGGTTTCAAAGAGTTTTGCACAGCTTTGTGACTGAAAAACAAAAGCAGGGTGAGGGAACAAAAGAATTAAAGAAATACAGAAATCTTGCATTTTGATATTCATTATTCTAGATGCCATTAAGAACATTGTGATTCATGAAAAGAGATCAAAATGTCAACATTAACAAGACTTTGGAAGAAGTTGATTCCTACCTTCATGAATGATTTTGAGGGGTTCATGATTTCAGTGGAGGAAGTAACTGAAGAATCTGGTGGAAATATCGATAGAACTAGAATTAGAATTGGAGCCTGAAAGTGTGACTGAATTGCTGCAATTTTATGATAAAATGTTCACGGACACAGAGTCATTTCTTGTATGAGCAAAGAAAGCAGTTTCTTGAGACGGAACATACTCCTGGTGAAGATACTGTGAAGATTGTTGAAGTGACAATAAAGAATTTAAAATATTATATAAACTTAGTAGATAAAGCAGAGGCACACTTTGAGAGGACTGACTCCAATTTTAAAAGACACTCTACTATAGGTAAAATACTCTCAAATAGTACTGCAAGCTACAGAGAAGTCATTTGTAAAAGCAAAAATCAATCAATGTAGCAAACTTCACTGTTGTCCTTTTTAAGAAATTGCCACAGTCACCCCAGCCTTCAGTAACCACTGCCCTGATCAGCCAGCAGCCATCAGCATGGAGGCCAGACCCTTCACCAGTAGAAAGATTATGACTCAATGAAAGCTCAGATGATGGTTAACATTTTTAGCAGTAAAAATTTTTTAATGAATATACATACATTTTTGAGACATAATGCTATTGTACACTTTAGATAGACTATAGAATATCGTAAATATTAACTTGTATATGCACTGGGAAACAAACAAAAATCCATGTGATTTGCTTTATTGTGATGTTCTGGGACCAAACCTGCGACATCTGTGAGGTGTGCCTCTGATGAACTGTGTGTATAACATATAAGACACTGTTCTAAATGTTTTACGTATGTTTTCCTTTTCAACTCTCATGACAACTCTGTGAGGCAAATACTATTATTACCTCCACTTTGTGTTAAAAAATATGTCACATAGAGAGGTTAAATAATGTCCCTTAAGACATAGAGATGGTTAGTGGTGGAGCCAGAATTCGAAACAAGACATATTCTTCCCCAGTCTACAATTATTCCTGGAAATTGAGATAATCTTGAAAAAGTAGCACGTTAGCTATTAAACACTTCCTTATGAGTTGGTGTTACCCAGACTTACAGAGCCCTGGGATCTCGGATAAGAGAGAGGTTAAAAGAGCAAAGTAAGAAAAAACTTGAAGGATTGCATACAAAATTTCTGTTATATTTTTGAGAAGAGGACTGTGAGGGCAGTAAGAATTTCTTTATCAATGGTTACACACAGACCACAAAATTTTTAACAACTAAATACATGATCAAGTGGTTTCAATGTTCTTTTTCTGTCCACAAACACAGATGTTTATCAGACACCAGTGGAATCTGAAATGGAATGAAAACAGTAAAATGAAACAACATCAAAGGCAGGAATTTGCATCCATTGCTGGGGGGAATGTAAAATGGTACAGATCATTGGGAAAACTATTTGACAGTTTCATGAACAGTTAAACATAGTTAACTTATAACTCAGCAATTGTACTCTAGGTATCTACAGAAGAGAAATAGAATCTTATGTCCAAATGAAGATTTGTTCACAAATGTTCCCAGCAGCATTATTCCTAATAGCCCAAACCAGAAAAGAACCCCATTTTCCAGCAACTGGTGAGTGAATAAGCAATTTTTGATATGTCCACACAATGGAATAGTACTAGGCAACAAAAAGAAATAAAATCCTGATACACACACCAGTGTGGATAAATCTCAGAGACATAATCCTAAATGAAGACAACCAGACACAAATATTGTATATTGTGTGATTTAATTTTTATGAAATTTGTACAAAAGACAAAGCTAGAGGGCACAAGGTAAGATTTTCAAGTGATGAAATATCCTAAAATTGGATTATGGTGATGGTTGTATGACTGTATAAATTTACTGAAACCACTCATTGCTCTCTTAAAGGGGGTGAATTTTATGGTGTGTGTAAGTAATGACTTCCCTGGTGCCTCAGTCGGTAAAGAATCCATCTACAATGCAGGAGATCGCCTGTAATGCAGGAGATCTGAGTTCGATCCCTGGGTCAGGAAGATCCCTTGGAGGAGGAAATGGCAACCCACCCCAATATTCTTGACTGGAGAGAATGCCATGGACCCAGGAGCCTGGTGGGCTACCAACAGGCCATGGGGTCACAAGAGTCGAACACAAAGCTGCTTACAAAGTATTTAAGCCTTGCTCTGGATTTAGTAAACCAGTGCTCCCTCATATCTTATTTTCAGTTGCAAAAAATTATAAATAGTATGGAATTGACTGTTTTAACCATTTTTAAGTCTACAAATCAATGGCATTTCTTAATAGCACGTTCATATTGTCATGCAAGCATCACCACCATCCTTCTCCAGAAGATCTTCATCATCTTCTGCTGAAACTCTCTACCCACCGAACAATAACCCAGAACTCTCTCCTCCTCCCACGGCGACCACTGTGCCCCTTCAGTCTCTATGAGTTTGCCTGCTCTACTTCAAGGCCTCTGTCGCTTCAATCGAGTCCAGCTCTATGCAACCCTGCGGACCGTGGCCCGCCAGGCTCCTCTGTCCATGGGATTCTCCAGGCAAGAATCCTGGAGTGGGCTGCCATTTCCTCCTCCAAGTACTTCAGGTAAGTGAAATCAGGTATCTCTGTCCTTGGGTTTCTGGCTTATCTCACTTAGCATAATGTCTTCAGGGTTCATCTCTGCTGTAGCGTGTCAGAATTTCATTCCTTGTATTTTTTTTTTCTATGATGTTTTTTATTTTTTTATTTTTTTTTACTTTATTCTACTTTACAATACTGTATAGGTTTTGCCATAAAAGAGGGCATTTTCTTTCCATTGTATGTATATGTTATGTTTGTTTATCCATTTCTCCATAGGTGGATAGTTAGTTTGTTTCCTCCTTTTCGATATCGTGAATAAAGCTGCTATGACTGTTGGTGTATCCTGGTGCTGTTTTCAAAACATGTATTGCTTTTTTGGGGCTTCCCCTGTGGCTCAGCAGTAAACAATCCGCCTGCAATGCAGGAGACGTGGGTTCGATCCCTGGAAGATCTCCTGGAGTAGAAAATGGCAACCCACTCCAGTATTCCTGCCCGGATAATCCCATGGATTTTTGCGGCCTATAGACCATAGGGTGCAAAGAGTCAGACATGACTGAGCAACTAAACACACACACGTTGCTTTTTGTGGGAGAAGGAAACCCATGGCTTTCATTATATTTTCAAAGTCTGTGATCCAAATGCAGGTCATGTGGCTGACCAAAGAACACATACACAAAATCTTCATGACTTCATTTCCCTGAGTGCGGATGAATCTAGCAATTTAGAATGGAAAATATGCTTACTAGATTTAAGCCGACAACAGAGATAATGACTATTATCTTATTAACCCTTCCTTATGTACTCGGCTACGTACCAAGCACTTCTTTATTCATTGGAGCATCTAACCCTTAGAAAACACTTCAGGTCCAAGCTTGTGAAGCAGTGGGCGACAAGTAATTGACTCAAAGTCAGCAGAGCATTTTTATTTACTCAGATTTTAATCTGACCCAAAAGCCATGCTCATAACCACTTGACTACACTGCCTTTGGAGAGAAACTTCCGTGATTCATCTGAGGGGTAAGAAAATGGTTATAAGTTGGCACCGATTTTAGGAAAGACTGGTGCTTTGATTCAAAAAAACAAAGCAAATCTCTGTCACACTTTGGAGTATAATTAGCAGAATCCGATAGCTAGAAGGAAGGCTTACAACTCGTAGTGATTATGTTTTAGATCTGATTTGGGGCTTGCTTATGCAAGAATTAAGCCATTTGGCATCAGGCCAATTCTATTCAAACTAAATCTTCTTCAACTTCCTTGTATTTCCTTTCCCACATCTGCACCAGAGAGTAAAGGCCAGTCTACCACAGCAACAAAGCCTAAAAGGTTTTGTCCAGACCTCCTTTTCAGTAATCTTCTCAGTGGATACTGGGCAGGTGTCAGGAGAGGAGGTGTGTGTGTTTCTATCCCTAATTCAAAGCAGACTTTCCCAGCAGAAAGTTCACAATAGCCTGGAAGCAAAGCAGAGGGCTCCTTACAGATGGAGACTGTATTCAGATGCAAATAAAATTCTTCTAGGGTTACTTGGTGTTCCTAGCTCTGATGGTAACTCCCTCACCTGGGTTTTCACATAATTTCCTCAGCTGCAGTTTAGTGAATTTCCTATTAAATGTAGACACCTGTCTTTTTTTTTTTTTTTTGGTGGAGCTTTATTCCCAAAGCATTAGTTTCTATTAATACGGACTCTGCGGATGAATACCAAGAGTGGGGAGAAACCACTGAACTATGAGATGATCTTGTTGGCCACAGATCTGATCAAAAGTGTCAGTCTGGGGAGTAAAACAGAGCAGGTGATGAATAGATATATGATTTATAAGCGTAGCTCATAGTGGCCTGCCAGAATTGTTCCGTATTTGCATGGCATTAAACTAAAGCATGCCTGCTGAGTTTAAAACTTGTGACATCTCAACAAGAGGCTATATTCTGATTTTCTCAGGATATATGCCCAGGAGTGGGATTGCTGGGTCATATAGTAGTTCTGTTTTTAGCTTTTTTGAGGAACCTCCACACTGTTCTCCCTGGTGACTGTATCAAGTTGCCTTTCCACCAGTGGTGCTAGAGGGTTCCCTTTTCTCCAGACCCTCTCTAGCACTTGTTTGTAGATTTTCTGAGGATGGCTGTTCTGACTGGTGCACCAGTTAGAACAGGTGATACCTCACTGTAGTTTTGATTTGCATTTCTGTAACAATGAGTGACGTGGTACATTGTTTCACGTGCCTCTTGGCCAGGTGGATGGACCTAGAGTCTGTCATATAGAGTGAAGTTAAGTGAGAAAGAGAAAAACAAATACCGTATATTAATGCATACATGTAGAATCTAGAAAAACGGTACAGATGAACTTATTTCCAGGGCAGGAATAGAGATGCAGATGTAGAGAACAGACATGTGGAAATAGAGGGGAAGGAGAGAGTGAGATGAATTGGGAGACCAGGTTTGACTTATACACTACCATGTGTAAGAAATATTAAGTCAATAGGAACCTGCAGCATAGCACAGGGTGCTCAGCTCCGTGCTCTGCGATGACCTAGAGGGGTGGGATGGGGGGAGGGCGTCCAAGAGGGAGCGGGCATGCGCATACATATTGGTGATTCACACTGTTACCCAGCAGAAACTAACATAACATTGCAAAGCAATTCTACACCAGTTAAAATAAAAAGCAGCAGCAGCTACATTCTGCAAAGGAAAGGGCTGTGTCTCCATCATCTCCACATCCCAGCCATCCCCAAACACCCAAACTATATTTCTGTCATTAACACTTCAAAGGTATTTCTGTTTACATTTTACTACATCATCAGGAGTAACATGAGATTTAATTTCCCCACTTTCAGTGATTTAGAATTGGTAAGTAGTGGCTTTTTTTGTTGTTGTTGTTGTTTCCTGCCCTGTCTAATGGTAAAGGCAAAAATATCTTAAGAGGGTAACTTAAAAAAAATAATACTTTTATTTATTTGGTTAGTTTTGGCTGTTGTTGCGCGGGCTTTCTCTCGTTACAGCGAGCAGGGGATACTTTCTAGTTGCGGTGCACAGGCTTCTCACTGCGGCAGTTTCTCTCGCTGTGCAGCGTGGGCTCTAGGGTGCGGGCTTCAGTGATCTCAGCTCCCAGGCTCCAGAGCATAGGTTCAATAGCTGTGGCACACGGGCTTAGTTGCTCCAAGGCATGTGGGATCCTCCTGGATCAGGATCGAACCCGTGTCACTCACATGGGCAGGCGGACTCTTTACCCCTGAGCCATTAGCGAAACCCCAAGAGGGTGATTTTGTTGCGGAAGTCTGTGCTTCCCACAGACCCATGGGGTTGTTAACAGAACCTTATCTCTTTGATCCTAGACTTAATTTAGAGGATTGGGGTGGACGTTCCCCAAAAGGAAAGGAATGTAAACTTGCGCTATTGGTGGAAGGGAGGACTTGTCAGAGGTGGTGTTCTACTTAGCGGGGCGATCAGGCTGTGGAATGCAAGGTGGCGAACCCCTGTGCTTCCCTTGCACACCTCCTGGAGGTGTCAGGACCCCGGTTTGTAGACGGTTCCCTGGAGCTTGTAGAGTCTGGGCACTGAGTGTCACGTTCTTGACAGCCTGGTGAGAACCCATGTAATGAACCTGATTATGACCGGGATCTCTGTGTACCCAGTGATCCTGAAGAACCCTGACTGCTTCACAAGGGCATCGTGTGGCAGAAAGGTGATGACTGGGACGAGCGTGGTTTAACAACCATGGGCTTCTGCTCACCTTCACCTGGACTGCATAATCCTCGAGCCTTTGTACCATTGTGGAAAGGAGCCACCAAAATGATTTGCATTGATATCTTAAGGACCTTGGTGAGTAGGGCCTTGGGACCAGGTTTGACTTGATTTTGGCAGGGATGAGGAGCATGACTATCACAGAGAACATTTTACACTGCTTAGCGTGCATGCCTGCATGCATGCTAAGTCACTTCAGTCAGGTCCAACTCTTTGCAACCCCCTGGACTGTGTAGCCCACCAGGCTCCTCTGTCCGTGGCAAGAATATTAGAGCCATGCCCTCCTCCAAGGGAACCTTCTCGCAGTGCTTACTATGTGCCAGTATTTGTTCCAAGAACTTATACTTACTAACAAAATGAATTCTTACACTTTACACATGAGGAGACTGAGGTACAGAGGGGTTAAGTAACCCATCCGAGAGAGGGAAACTAACAAGTGCAGGAGCAGGGTATGTAATCCAAGCAGTGAAGCTTCCACATCTGTTCCTCCCACTTATATGAGGCCAGATTTACATCCATTAGAAGCTTAAGGAAAAGAAAGGATGTAGGAGTGTTGGAAAAGACCCCCTTCCCTCTACTACAAACCTTTTTTCAGGGAATATGCTGATGATTTCCTTGATGTGCTTTCATATAATATTCAGAACAATGCTCAGTTTGATAAATATGCACTTCGTTGGTTAAGGTGTAACAGATTCGTTGCTGCACAACTTAGAGCAGGAAGGAGTAACTTGAAGACACAGAAGGATCATCTTTATTTCTCCTCCCTTGACCTCACATCCCTTATCTTATTCCTGAGTCTNGTTTGATAAATATGCACTTCGTTGGTTAAGGTGTAACAGATTCGTTGCTGCACAACTTAGAGCAGGAAGGAGTAACTTGAAGACACAGAAGGATCATCTTTATTTCTCCTCCCTTGACCTCACATCCCTTATCTTATTCCTGAGTCTCTTGTCTGTTCTCTCCCAGTCTAGACAGCAGAGGATGACAAGTAGGTGTAACCCAATACTCCACACGGCTATGCCCAGTAAATCCTGAAACCCATGCATGTCTTGCAAATAGGGTTTTACAGTAGAGGGATCAGAGCGAGTCCGGTTCTCCGTCCTTTTTCTCCCTTCAGGCAGTACATGCACATGTCCTCCTACTAGTCTTTCTCATCTTTCTCCCCAGATTTCCTGAGTAGCAGCCAGTTCAGCCCCCAGACAACTCAGCCATTTCAAACACCCTCCTGTTCTCTAGCAAACGGCTCTGCGCTCAAGCAAACAGCACAGCCTGGGAGGTTTGTGGTGCTTGTGGGTTGCCACTGGACCCTGTCCAAGCCCCAGAAGCCTGTGCCCAGGCGAGATCTAATGGGACCTACTGCCAAGCAGCATGTGATTTATCACACCTGAGCTTGCTTGGAATAAGAGAGGCAGTCCTTGTTTCGTTTCTCCCATCTTGTGATTTCCACCCCATTGCTAAGCTCAGATCATGGGGTCTAACTAAAAGAAGAGTTGATGCCAAATATCACTAGCTGATACAAACTAGATAACATAGATAAAAAAAACAAGGTCCTGCATACATGCACGCACAGTTGTCTCTGACTCTTTGCCATCTCATGGACTGTAGCCCGCCAAGCTCCTCTGTCTACGCAATTCTCCAGGCAAGAATACTGGAGTGGGTAGCCAGTGCCTTTTCCAAGGGATCTTCCTGACCCAGGGATCAAATCCTCACCTCCCGAGTCACCAGCATTGACAGGCAGATTTTTTACCAAGCGCCACCTGGGAAGTACCAAACTGTATGGCATATACAAATACTGTATATCATATAGCATAGAGAACTATATTCAGTAGCTGGTAATAAGCTATGAAGTTAAAAAGAAAAAAAAGAGTTGATGTCTATAGATAGTGTTTTCTCCAAACAGCTCTCTTTTCTCTCCTCCATCTTGCCATAGTCTAATTGGCAGAATGTTTCTTTCCAATCTGAATGGGAACTTAAATTTGTTTTCCTAATAACTGAGGAATTATTACATGGAAGATACTTACTCTCATTCCATGGATAGATCTGAATCTTTTTAATTGCATTATGCCTTCAGAGTTTTTTTTTTTTCCTCTGCTCATCCTTAGAGATGGTGGATTTTATGTTCTAAAGAAGACAACAGTCCATTAAAAACACATTATAATTTGAGATAATGGTGCATACTGACCGGGTACAAAGAATGTATAAAGAGAGATAAATATGTACAAAGTTAATAAAATCCAGATAATGGGGAATAGAGGAACAGAATATCAGGAGTGGAGGAGAAGATGTTAAATAAGATCAAGAAAGGACTCTATAGGGAATCCTGGGGAAAAATCCGCTACAGAGAAGAATGTAGCTGTGCAATGACTAGGTCTGAATATACCAGACAGAACAGCAAAAGTATAAAGGCTGCAAGGTGGGCATAGATTTGGCATATTCAAGAAAATCCAGAAGCCTGTTGTTGCTAAAACACTTAAAAGGGAAAAAACTAGCGGGAGGTAACAGGTGATGGACAGGCCATATAGTGTCTTCTATGCCCTCGTGAGGAATTTGCCTTTAAGGCATAAAGGGAAGCCACTAAAGGATCTTATGAAGGAAAGAAACATGTATCATACTCATTTTGTTTTGTTTGTTTTTATGAGTATTTTTCAAAAAGTAGCTGTGTCTGCTGCATGTAGAAAGGTCAGTAGGTAGACCAGAATCAGGTAGACCAGAGAAAGCCAGCTGAGACAGAGCAACCTGGACTAAGATCTTAGAGGTGCTAAGTTGTTGGAGACGTAACACACTCCGAAGGGAGAGCTGACAGCACTTGCTGATGGATTAGATTCAGAGAATCAGAGAAAGTTGTTGGCCTGAATCGTAGGGAGAATGGGGCTTCCCTGGAGGCTCACCAGTAAAGAATCTGCCTGTAATGCAGGAGACACAGGAGATGCAGGTTCAATCCCTGGGTCAGGATGATCTCCTGGAACAGGAAATGGCAATCCACACCAGTATTCTTGCCTGGGGAATTCCATGGACAGAGGAGCCTAGTGGGGCCACAAAGAGTTGGATGCAGAGCATATGCACACAGAGAGAGAATGAAGTTAATATTTCTTGATTTGGAAACCATAGTGCAAAAAACAAGTTTAAGAGGAAAAAAAGAAAATTTTGTTTTTATTAGATTGGTTTGATATGCCTATTGGACAGCCAAATGGAGATGTCAAGGAGGTGATTAAATTTCCAACTCTGAATTCATGAGCGTACTTAGGGCTAGAAATGTCATTCTAGGATCCATCACCATAGAGATGGGTTTAAAAGTCAGGCTTTGGAGGGAAAGAGAAAATGCATATAAAGAACAATGGAACTGGAGACTGATCTGGAGCAGTCCAGCACTGAGAAGCCAGAAAAGTAAAATCAGAAAGACATGGATAACTGTCTAGGAATAAATCCAGGGAAGTAGTGTGTTTCTGAAGTCAAATGAAAACAATTCTTTAAGGCTAGGTGGTCCCATGTCAAATGCTGTATAAAAATCAAGAAAGAGGAAGAGAGAGAATTCATTATTGGATTTGGTGTGATGAATGTCTTTATTGACCTTGACAAAAACAGTTTCAATACAGTTGTGGGAAGAAACCTTGATTAGAACAGGTTAATGGGTGGAGATATTTTAAGGAAATGGTGGGAATAAGTAGGGACAAATCATCTGAAGATTTTTGATGTGAAGTAGGAAGAGAAATTAAGCAGGATGGGGTTTTAGGCTTGACTAGGCACCCCACTCCAATATTCTTGCCTGGAAAATCCCATAGATGGAGGAACTTGGTGGGCTGCAGTCCATGGGGTCGCTAAGAGTCAGACACGACTGAGTAACTTCACTCACTTCACTTTAGGAGTAGAATGAGGATATCTTATTTTTGTTTTCAAGGTGGAAACTATAAAGGTTATGTGTTGATGAAAAGAATAATTCAGAGAAGAAAAATGTAGGCTTCAATTTGGGGAGCAAATTCCTTCAAAAAGCAAGAGTGGGTGGTATCCTGCCTGTAAGTGGAGAGAGTGGTAGAGGGAAGAACTGATTCCAAGAGCAGAGGCAAGGAATAAAAACCAGGAGAAACCACTCCATTTGAGAACCTAACCTCTATCACATCATTCAACCTCACACTTGAAGAAAGTCATCAAAGAACTGTTTTTGTATGAACATACTTCCGAAGGAACCTTAGACCTTCAGCAATTTATTTCCCTAGACTGGCCCTGGGGAAACTGTGGAACTGGTAAAATTAATCTCTCTGCACCACTCACATCCTTAGCCTTTCACATCCTCGACTTTCAACAGCTGGTGCCTTCCTAAGTGCTGCCTGACTCCACCAGCTGTCCAGGCTTCCTTGAAGGTTTTTGAACTTAGCTTTCCAAATCCTGTTTCCTTCAATACTGACTTACACTGTTCCCCATTCCTGAACTCTCTGATAATCAGAGGTAATAACCACATAGCTAAAATCTACTATAATTCTTACTCTATTTCAAGTATCTTACTAGGTGTTTTATATCTTTAAATGCATTCTTAGTGTTAATCTCTTACAAGATAGACCTTATCATTAAAGTGAAAGTGAAGTCGCTCAGTCGTGTCCAACTCTTTGTGACCCCACGGACTAGAGCCTACCAGGCTTCTCCGTCCATGGGGTTTTCCAGGCAAGAAAGTCTCTTTTTACAAATGGGACAAACTGGTGATATTCCTTTACATAGCTGTGTGTAGTTGAAGATCATTTATTCTAATTGCTGTTCATGTCCCATCCTATGAATGTACCATAATTTATCTCTAAATTCTGCTGTTGATGAGCACTTGGTGGCTTCCTTTTGGAAATCAGTATAGATGGTGTTGCTATGAACATGCTAGTTCATACTTTTGATAAACAACCATATGCATTTGTTTTGGGTGTATACAGAGGAGTAGAATTTCTGAAATGTGTATGTTTAGCCTAAGTAGTTCCCCTAAAATGCCTGTGTCAACATCTATGAAGTTATTAACT
>SJYV01050321.1:1817029-1862405 GCA_006410875.1 Neotragus pygmaeus
AAAAAAAAAAAAAAGAGCTGGGGTAGAGACTCCCGGCTCTCACATTAGCTGTGTGATCTTAGAGGGAGGACAGAAACAGAGGTCCTCTGGCAGGGCTGCTGGAAGGACTGAGAGCGCCAGATACAGATACACCAGAAGAGCGGGCCGCGCGCCGCCCCTCCTCCCCGCCCGCCGCCGGCCGGGCCCGCACCTGCGCAACTGCTGGATCTTGTCGCGGTAGCGGTCGTAGAAGGGGTTGGCCTCGAGCTCGTCCCCGACCCCGCTGCCGTCGGCTCCCCCGGCGGCCCGGCCCGAGCTGCGGCGCACCGGGAACACGCGCAGCTGCGCGGCTGACACGAGTCCCAGGCCCAGGGCACGGCTGCGCACTGCGCATAGGCCGCGGTAGAGGCCGGCCACCTGCAAGACGGCCGGGCCCGCGCCACCGGCCGCCGCCACCACGGCAGCCATGGCCGTTCCCACCTCCTCCTCCTCCTCCCCCAGCGCGTGGGCCTCGGCCCGCGGTCCGCGCGCCAGCTCCATCGTCCTCCGGGTCCGCCGCGCCCGCGCTTCGGCAACGAGGTTCCGCGCTCTCAATGTTCCGGGCTCCGGGGAAAGGCCGGGTGGAGGGCAGGGGATTCACTGCTCCTGCCTGGGTCCCCGCCCCCGCCTCGCGTATTCTGCAGCTCTGGCGTCCCCGCCGTCTTCTCCCGGAGCCCGCGACCAGTAGCCCTTGCACGCCGTCTCCTCTTGAAAGCTGCTCAGACCTGCTGGTCCCCACCGTGCTTGCTGCCTTTTAAATTCTGTAGGCACACGCTGGAGTCGTCGTCCTTCAGCATCGAAGGCCCTTTCGTCAGCTGTTAATTACAGCAGCAGCGTCTCTTCACTGAGCGATTCTATATGCAGGACGCGATCTGATTCATAGCACGTGAGGCAGGTTTCATGAAGCTGAGAATCATTAAGAGATTTGCCCCAAAGCTGATTTTTTTCAAGATGCCAGCTGTTTCTGAGGTCTTGTCTTCTGCTTCCTGACACCTACCTTGAACTCCAGCCAAACTGAACTACTCTTCTCCCCAGACACACACCCGGGATTGTCCTTAACAAGTCCTTATACGTGGAACGCTGTCTCTCCATGCAATGCCATCATCTTCTTCATCCCCTGGATTTGGACAGTGACGTCAATACTTGTGTCTCACCTGGAGCAGGCCCCCTGTGATGGCACCAGTCTGTCCTCAAGAAATTCCTCCCGTCTGGGGGCTTACCTGATAGAAGCCCCTCTTGAATGGTGGACCTCTCAGGGGCAGGGACAGCACTTTCACCTCTGCTCAGCTCAACCTGCATTTTTGGAGATGGGCCCCAGGCCCTGGCCTGTGCTGGGAGTAGTGTGGTGAACTCAGAGATCAGCAGTCCTTTAAGTGTGCCCGCCTGTACCTGCCTTAGCATCCTTGCACTGGCTGCTCCCTTTGCAGGTGGCTGTCTTTTGATTATTTAGGGCTCAGTTCACAAGAGAGCACCTCAAAGGGACTTTTCTTGATGCACCCACATCACTTAATATTCTTTATTCCGCTATCTTATTTTCAGAGTAGTTGACTGCCTGAAATTCTTAGGTGTTTGTTTACAGTAATTCATGGAACTTACATCCTAGTAGGGTGAGGCGCAATATAAATAAATAATGTTTAGGTGATAATAACACATTATGCAAAAAACAACAGGATAAGAGAGAGAGAGATAAAGAGACATGTGAACAGAGACCTGAAGGAAATGAAGCATGGTCTGTGTGGATATCTGGGGGAAGAGCCTTCCAGATGGAACAGCAAGTGGAAAGGCCCTGATGCAGAAGCATGCTTGTCCTACTTGTGGAACAGCAAGGAAGTGACTGCGTGAAGGAGGCATGGGGACAGGCAGTTTGATTTTTTCAGGGCTTTGTAGGCTTTAGTTGAGTACTTTGGTTTTAAATCTGAGTGAGATGGGGAGTCACTATGGGTTCTGAGTATAGAAAGTGAAAGTAGCTCAGTCGTTTGTGATCTTTGCAACCCCATGGACTATACAGTCCATGGAATTCTCTAGGCCAGAATACTGGAGTGGGTAACCTTTCCCTTCTCCAGNTGATGCCATCCAGCCATCTCATCCTCTATCGTCCCCTTCTCCTCCTGCCCTCAATCCCTCCCAGCATCAAAGTCTTTTCCAATGAGTCAGCTCCTCCGATGAGGTGGCCAAAGTACTGGAGTTTCAGCTTTAGTACCAAATTGTTTACCAGATAATAAAATGAGGAACGGAAAGGTAAAACTACACATCAAAGGTAACATAAGCAGACAGAGTTAGAATGAGTACCTTGATCTCTTGGGGCCTCCCAGGTGGCACTAAGAAGGAATCTGCCTGCTAAGGCAGGAGACTCATGTTCGATCCCTGGGTCAGGAAGATCCCCTGGAGAAGGAAATGGCAATCCACCCCATTACTCCTTCTGGGAGAATTCCATGGACAAAGGAGCCTGGCGGGCTACAGTCCATGAGGTCACGAGTCAGACACAACTGAGCACATCATACACACACACACACACACACAAACTCACATGCATATACACAGGCACACACCTTGATCTCTTACTTTCTAACGCGAGGTGCCTACATCTTTATGGAACCTGTCACCACAGAAACCTGTGAATTCTCTTTCTCCATTTATGGTAACTTAAAGCTACATCCTACCTAGCACTTCCAAACACTTTATCTAAGTTTTTCCTCACTACACTACTGTGAAACAGACTGGACAAATATCATTGGCATTTTATGCATGAGGAAGCACAGACTTGGAAACGTTCAGGAGCTTGATCTAAAGTTGCAAAAACCTGAACCTCCTACTCGGGTTTCCAAAGTCCAAATTGATTCTGTTCTAGGATAGGATGAAATTATTTCAAAAGATACATGACACATAGCAGAGCTGTTAAATAATTGTTCTGAAGTTATACAGCCATCTCAGATTAAATAGCTTTTCCCTGGAACATGAGTGACTGATAATCAAGGTCTTTTATTGCCATTTTAAGGAGGATGTCAGCATTGATAACCTGCAACTTGAACACTAAAGAAGGCAAAATATGGCTGGCCTGCCAATGACTTGCTCAGTGAGTAGTTTTTGTCAGTATATACTTGAGAAGCTTGCTGGATACTTCATGTATATTTAAAATTTACCCTATTTGAACTCTGAGTTAAAAAATAACACTAATCCAGTTTTTCAGGTGAGGAATGGAAGCTTTGAGAGAACAATAAACTGCTCACATCATATTGCTAATGAGCCAGCGTAGAGCATGTGGAAAGTGACTTGGGATCTCGTAGCTATTAATATTTATGGCCGTATATATGTATATAGCATGACTCCAGACATGGCCTGTGTTCAAGGCAAAAGAGATTCAGGAATCTCAGAATTAAAGTCCAGATCTGTCTTACTCTGAAAGCCATATCATTTCTTCTACTGCCAATTTCTCTGCAGTAAATGTTCCTCCTGACTTCAAGCATCTCTGAATGGGAATCACAAGGCCCATTTTCCAGTCCATTGATGATCTTCACAGATAATGTATTTTCATTCCATAATAGCTACAACCCTCTTGAGGACACGTTGGCTTGTTACCACTACACTCTTTTTAAAATTAATTTTGTTGGAGTATAGTTGCTTTACAATGCTGTGTTAGTTTCGACTGTACTGCAAAATGAATCAGTTGCACATATACATATATCTCCTCCCTGGACTCCTTTCCCATTCAGCCCACCAGGGCGCACTGAGTAGAGTTCCCTGTGCTGCACAGTACGTTCTCACTAATCATCTATTCTATACATGCTATCAGTAGAGTACATGTGTTGCTAACTCTCGACTTCATTTATGTAACCTCTCTCTACACTGCATAATGTGCCTTATCTCCCACATGAGTATTACAGTGTTTGAGTAAGTAGAAGTTAAAAACAACACAATCCTCTGTAGGGTGGTGAACTGGATCCTCATAGGCCCAATTTAGAAGGCAATAAGACAAGCGGAGTGCCGAAGAATTGATGCTTTTGAACTGTGGTGTTGGAGAAGACTCTCGAGAGTCCCTTGGACTGCAAGGAGATCCAACCAGTCCATTCTGAAGGAGACCAGCCCTGGGATTACTTTGGAAGGAATGATGCTAAAGCTGAAACTCCAGTACTTTGGCCACCTCATGCGAAGAGTTGACTCATTGGAAAAGACTCTGATGCTGGGAGGGATTGGGGGCAGGAGGAGAAGGGGATGACAGAGGATGAGATGGCTGGATGGCATCACTGACTTGATGGACATGGGTTTGAGTGAACTCGAGGAGTTGATGATGGACAGGGAGGCCTGGCGTGCTGCGATTCATGGGGTCGCAAAGAGTCGGACACGACTGAGCGACTGAACTGAACTGAACTGAAGACGTGCTTTCTTTAAAACCAAGAAAGGAGGCTCTGTGAATACTTTCAACTGCAAAAAGTGGCTCCTAATCCCAAAGAGATAACTCAGAAGCAATTCACCTTCCCAGAGGCTCTGATTAGCCTGTCTGCTTTGTTTTCTCCTTGCCACCGGCACCAGCAGAGTTGGGTTGGGCCAGTGTCTCCTTTACCTTAGTTCCGTGGTCCTCTTTGACTCATGCCTGGTCTACTGTTTCCTTTCTCTAGCTCCCTCCAGGGCAGAAGCCCCTAGATTGCTTTCCCAGCCGGTCCTCTTAATAGATCTTGAACACCTGATGGAGAACCCCCGGAGCCCTACTCCATGCTTGGCAAAGTCATCTTGGTGACTCAGCTACAGGGTCTCATGACTGTCCTTTGCAGCATGCTTACCTCCTACATCTCTAGAAACATGAGCAAAACATCACTCCAAACGGATAGAAGGCAGAATTTCCCAAAGTGGCTACTTTGGATACTAGCTCCTTCTACGGTCACCTTCTCAGTCAGTATTTGAGAAATACTACATACTCTACTTCCTGTCTCAGAGACTGGCACTGCCTAGTAGTAGCATATTAAATGGTATGAGAAATTCTGCAGTTGAGAAATCTGGTTTTATTCAGCCTAGCTGTGTTCTTAACTCCTTTGAACATGGAAATGTGTTTTGCAGTGAATATTAATTAACATCTTTATCCCTGGTTGTTCATGGGACATATTTTCCAAAAAAATACCAGATGAAGGAATTTCTTGTTTTACCTAACAGCTCTTCTTATTCCCAAATTTCAAATGTACTAAGTTGAAAATGCCCTCAGAGGCAATCAAGCCCCGAATGAACCCTCAATCAAAGCTCCTACATCCTCACATTCTCTTTGTTAGTGTTGTCTCCAATGTTAGACTTAAAAAGTCATTTAGGTCTGTTCTCAAACTTTTAAATCCACAGAGAGGTTCTCGCTTGATATCTCTGGCTTAAGTCCCATTATTAGGGGGAAAAAATGAAAGGATATAATAAAATATAACTGAAACGGGAACAGATTGTCTTCTTTATTCTTTTCTGTGTTTTCAGAATTTTCTATAATTACTTTAAAAATAGGGGGGGAAATCCCTCATATAAAAAGAGGAAGAGGGTTCCAGAAAACACTTGCTGATCTCTTTGAAGTACTCATTTTTAACTTCTCCAGTGTCTCCATATATCTTGCTTATCCCCTATCAAAGCCAATCCATAAACTTTATGAGTTTCATTGCTTCTTAAAATTTTATTTGCTTTTCATTCCATACAGAAAAATCTGCAGATGTTTTAACTTTGCACACTACTCATGCCATCTGGTGTTCTAAAACTTCACCCAAACGGGGTCTCCTGACTCATGGGATTATTGTTCTATAACCACGCCAACATTGCCCTCAACGTGGCCTGCCTCAACTAAAAGTGAGGTCTAGTTTCTCCTTACATCTTATTATAGCATATGCCTGTTCCTTATCTGTTGAAAACATAGCTGTGTAATTTGACCTCAAGTGAGTTTTTAAAAAGTCAATTCGTTACAGCATATTTACTTAAGTGAAATATCCCTCGACAAGGGTCTGGATTAAGATAGAATGTTCCAGACCATTCACTGAGTAATCAAGTAACCACATGACCCTACTAGTGAGAAGTCCAGAAGTTCAATATGTTCAACTATAGGACCTCCAATCCCACCCTCATTCTGTGCTCAGGGTTCCCATAAAGCTTACAATTTCTGTAGCTGGGACGTTACATCAGAGTCAATCCTCCTTTCATGATCTGTTTGCAGCAGCAGAGCACTGGCTGGTGAGCAGACAGTGGTCATGATGATATTAGCAGCATCTTGGCATCTTCACCCAGACACAGGCTACCTCGCCGCTATGCCCACAGTTCTGAGTTCTCACTTAAAGAAGTAACCTCACTTAATGAAGATGCTTTAGCTGAATGGGTAGGCTCTGAACCTAGAAGTCCAGTTTCCACACCTTCAGATGAGTCTCAGCTTGGCCAACACCTTTCTGGATGAACATTGCTCAAACCTCTGCTGCAGTGTTGGAGAGATAGGTGGGGACAGATATGTACTTGTGGCTTACCAGATCATCAGCCCAGAAACAGAAGTCTGTCTCTGGAGTGAGTACCACGGTGGGAGAACTTGAACTATTCCCAATAAATTTCTAGAGGCTCAGGGTAATCTTAAGAGTTAAGAACTCCAAAGGCTCCAGCCTTAGGAGAATCACCACAGTTTCATGAGTTTTACCCACCAGTTTGTGAGGGTGAAGAACTGAGAAAAATCTGCTTCCTTCCCATGCTTTCCTTCAGGAGGGAGAGACCAGCAACCATTTTGAAATAAGGCAGGAGCATTCTGTTTGCTCTAACAAAAGGCTGCCTTCAAGGGAAATTGTTTTATCTGAGCCTAACTACCTTATACTTTACAGGAGTCTAACCAACCAAGGGAAAGGGAAATAACTAAGTTAAATCAGCTCTAGTGTTCCACCTGGGGGAACACTGCATTCCTCTCCAGCTCTCCTGTGCCCGTGAAGGACACTGTGAAGATCACAGTAGGGCTACAAGTCACAGAAAGACTGAGACCTAATCATAGGATTATAGAAAATGTCCCATCCCCCACACTTACTATCACATCAACAGTATTCCCAAATAATAACAGGTGCTGTGAATAAAAAAAGAGGACAAATCTCAGAATGCATTTAAGAAAAAGTTCCTGGGAAAACTCAAAGATATCAGAGGAAAAAAGAGAAAAAAAATTACAAGGATATCACAGAAAAGTTTAGCCTCTGACACCTACAGCCTCAGTTAACAGTCTAATTTCCAGCCCCAGTGCATAGAACCCCACAATGAAGGCCTGTCTGCCTCAGTTAGTTCATTTTACATAGTAAGTTACATCCAGTATTTAACAACAACAAAAATTACAAGGCTCCTTAAAAGACAAAAATCACAGTTTGAAGAGATAGATCAAGTATCAGAATCAGACGCAGATATGGCAGAGCCTTAGGTTATCAGAGGAACTTAGAATAAATTATGATCAATAGCTTAGGGACTCTAAAGGAAAAAGTGACTAAAAAGCAACATTCAAGAACAGATGAGCAATGTAAAAGGACAAATGGACATTCCAAGAGAGTGTCAAAAAGAAATGCTAGAAATAAGAAACACTGCAACAAAACTGAACATTGCCTTAATAAGTTCATAAGTACACCAGGTATGACCTAGGAAAGAATCAGAGGGCTTGAAGATATATCAATAGAAATTTCCAAATCTGATCAACAAGAAAAAAAAGTTTAAAGACAATATCCAAAAACTACAGGACAATTTAAAATACGTAACATCTGTGTAATGGAAAAACCAGAAGGTGAAGGAAAGAATTGACAAGTTATAAAGCTGAGAATTTTCCAAAATTAATGATAGATATCAAACCATGCTGCTGCTGCAGTTGCAGGAAACTCAGAGAATATCAAGCTGGATGAACGCTCCCCTTAAAAAGTACACCTATGCGTACACTATTCAAATTGCACAAACCACAAACAAGGAGAAATCTTCAAAGATAAGGGTATGCATACCTACCTACAGAGAAAGAAGAGTAAACATCTCATTGAACTTTTTGTTAAAAACCATGCTAGCAAGAAAAGTGTTTAGTGAAATAGTTAAACTGTTCAAAGTTTAAACTATAGATTTGCCTTTCAGGAATTCTTAAAAGTTCTTCAGAGGGAAGGAAAAAGATATAGGTCAGAAATTTGAATCTGCACAAAGAGAATTTTAGGAAAATAAAGGCAAAGAAGGCAATGGCACCCCACTCCAGTACTCTTGCCTGGAAAATCCCATGGTTGGAGGAGCCTGATGGGCTGCGGTCCATGGGGTCGCTAAGAGTCGGACATGACTGAGCAACTTTACTTTCACTTTTCACTTTCACGTATTGGAGAAGGAAATGGCAACCCACTCCAGTATTCTTGCCTGGAGAATCCCAGGGACTGGGGAGCCTGGCGGGCTGCCATCTATGGGGTCGCACAGAGTCGGACACGACTGAAGTGAAATAGCANATGCAAAGAGTTGACTCATTGGAAAAGACTCTGATGGTGGGAGGGATTGGGGGCAGGAGGAGAAGGGGACGACAGAGGATGAGATGGCTGGAAGGCATCATGGACTCATGGACGTGAGTCTGAGTGATCTCCGGGAGTTGGTGATGGACAGGGAGGCCTGGCGTGCTGCGATTCATGGGGTCGCAAACAGTCGGACACAACTGAGCGACTGAACTGAACTGAACTATCCACAGTGGCTCCAGCCACTGCACATGACTCAGCTGGGCTCCCTGCTGATGCTCAGGCACCTCTCCTGATCTGTTTTGTAGACACAAGTCTGCGGCTCTCAGTGCTGTACTAGGTCAGACTTTAGTGGGAATTCTAGTCTTATAACCTTTGGTCAATTATATTATCTCTGAACTTGGTGCCCCTCTCTATAAAACAGAACCCTAATGGCTGTCTCATAAGCTTGCTCTGATCAAATGACATAAGAAAATGCATGAAATGAGCTTGATCATAGAACAGATCAGTATTCACTATCAAACCCCCTTAATTAATGACTAGGGCTTCCCAGGTGGCTCAGGGGCAAAGAATCTCCCTGCCAATGCAGGAGATTCGGGTTCAATCCCTAGATCAGGAAGATTCCCTGGAGAAGGAAATAGCTATAAATTCCAGTATTCTTGCCTGGAGAATCCCATGGACAGAGGAGCCTGGCTGGCTATAGTCCATGGGGTTGCAAAGCATGAATTAGGAATTAAACTACCACCACAATTAATGACTAAATGGAAATTTATATCTATTGATTCCATTTTTGCAGGTGTCATTCCACTGACCCCAGATGGTGAGAAGTTATTACATATTTATTTTTTCAGTTTCCCCAGTACCAGACATGCTGCTTTCTTCAGTGTGACCAGGACTACTGATGACCACGTGAGGACAAGATAGTGACCTCCAGCATTTCACAGTTGCAGTGTCCTATCATGTTNGTGAGAAGTTATTACATATTTATTTTTTCAGTTTCCCCAGTACCAGACATGCTGCTTTCTTCAGTGTGACCAGGACTACTGATGACCACGTGAGGACAAGATAGTGACCTCCAGCATTTCACAGTTGCAGTGTCCTATCATGTTTCTCTTTCAGCTAGAAAGGTCTTCAGTCTACAGGGAGGAGATGGGAAGCTGTGGCCAGTTTCTCCCTTCACTCCTTCCAGCCTCCATTGGGAATTCAGACTGGCCTTTCCGATGTCGTTAAGGCACAGACAGCAAGCACAGGTAACTTATGAAACTTAGGTAACTAAAGATAGGAGAAGGGACTAGTGAAGCATAGGATGGAATATTTTAGCACAACGAATTTTCAGTGTTTTTCCAACTGAATGGCACATACCAAAAAAAAAAAAAAAAAAAAAACAGATGCCTCCCCATCTAATTACCAGAATGACATGCTCTCCTGAAAAGATTCAGGACAACATCCTCTTGAGAAGATCAGAATTGTGAATGGGCCACCATACCTACTTGTTCTAGAATCTGCATTGCCCTGTATCATCAGTAGTTAACAAATTTGGCTACACATTGGAATCACCCATGGACCTTAAAAAGTACATATGTCTGGATACTGTCCCTAGAAACAATGATAATAATTGGTCTAGAGATGTGTCTCTCAAAATGAGACCCTTGGACCAGCAACACATCATCATTCAGGAATGTGTTAGAATTGAAGATCCTCAGACCCCATCATGCTGCTGCTGCTAAGTCACTTCAGTCGTGTCCAACCCTGTGTGACCCCATAGACGGCAGCCAACCAGGCTCCCCCGTCCCTGGGATTCTTCAGGCAAGAACACTGGAGTGGGTTGCTATTTCCTTCTCCAATGCAAGAAAGTGAAAAGTGAAAGGGAAGTCACTCAGTCGTGTCCGACTCTTCGTGACCCCATGGACCACAGCCTACCAGGCTCCCTTGTCCATGGGATTTTCCAGGCAAGAGTACTGGAGTGGGGTGCCATCGCCTTCTCCACAGACCCCATCATAGACCCATCGAATCAGAAACTCTGTGGGTGGGGCCCAGAAATCTGTGTTAAGGAGCCCTCCAAGTGTTCGTCAACCACCCATCTAAGGTGGAACTTGGGCATCAGAAAGTTTTACAGGCTCCACTGATGATTCTAATTTGCATCCAGGTTAGAGCACCCTGTGTTAGACCCTTCTTTCCCCTGAGAATTCTTAAGCCTTTTGTGTCTCCATCCTCACTTTTATATGAATCAATGGCTTTCCCGTATGTTCTTATGGCTTCTATGGAAACAATTTTCTCTTATTTCTAGGTAGGCTGACAGGTTTGCCATTGCGCTAAGGGGTGTCAGATTTTCTGAACCACTGATAACAAACCAAAGTACTGCCCTCCAGCACAATTTCTGGTAAGGTAACCAGCCAAGGGACGCAGGGCCAAGAGAGGGGTAAGTCAGCAGAGCCAAGAGAAACAGGAAGACAGATTAGAAGACAATCAACTCAGAAGATCCACCACAGCCTTGAAATAGAAGGGCTGTAACTTTGCATCTAAGCCCTTTGCTTTCATGCTGGGGAATCCATAGTCAGCCCATGGTTTATTCAGTTTATATCTAACGTGTCTTTAAAGGGCAACACAGCAGTCACGTTCCTGGTGGGAGAAACTGCGTGTTTGGAAAGCACACAGCCCAGGTGGCTCAAGTTTCCACTGCATTCTAGTGCTGGTTTTGCTGTTAAAAGATGCACCAATTGAAATGAGTCTCTTATTACTCTAGAGGTGAGGGGGTAGGCTCAGTTTTGCCATCTGTACAATGATTTCTAAGGGCCATTTTCTCTTTTCTTCTTATTTTTAACTTTTAATCTTGTATTGGGGAAGGGGGGTGGTGGAGGGGGGGCTTTCCTGAAACTCAGTAAAGAATCTGCCTGCAATGCTGGAGACCTGGTTTTGATCCCTGGGTCAGGAAGATCCCTTGGAGAAGGAAATGGCTACCTACTCCAATAATCTTGCCTGGAAAATCCCATGGACAGAGGAGCCTGGCAGGTTACAATCCACGGGGTCTCAAAGGTCAGACAGGACTGAGCGACTAACTACTGTAGGCAATTAACAATGTGTTGATAGTTTCAGGTGAACAGAGAAAGGACCCAGCCATGCATTTACATGTGTCCTTTCTCCCCCAGACTCCCCTCCCACCCAGGCTGCCACATAGCAATGAGCAGAGTTCCATGTGCTCTACGCTAGATTGCTAAGGACTGTTTTCCATGTAGTAGGGCTTGAGCAGCCTTCTACAATATTTTTAAACAAAGTTTGACTGACTGGGAGCTGGGCTGGAGGACAAAGATGATGCTGACTTTCACAAACAGGCCCTTTATGGGACCTGTTTCCTAGAGTTCATGCATCTCAACTTGAGTCACAATTTACATATTTATATGATCAAACTACCTTATATTGATAGTCTCCACTTAAAAAGCATGGTGGACAGGCTATGTCACTAACACTCACAAGAACCCTGAACTACACAGATGGCCCCCATGTCACAAACGAGGAAGCTGAAGTAAGTGAAAGTGTGGTGGCAGTGGATGGTTTTAGTTGCTAAGTCGTGCCCAGCTCGTGCCACCCCCATGGACTTAGCCCTCCAGGCTCCTCTGCCCATGGGATTTCCCAGGCAAGAATATTAGAGTGAGTTGCCATTTCTTTCTCTAGGGAAAAATTCATGACCCAGGGATCAAAACTGCATCTCCTGCATTGCAGGCAGATTCTTTACCAGTGAGCCACTTGAGAAGCCCAAATAAGAAGGAACTTGCCAGCCAACCACATGCGAGCCTCTAAGTACAGTAGCAAAGTTAACCTGCATCTTCTGACTCTCCTTTCTAGCTGAACCATTAACTCTAGCTTGTAAAATGCAATTCCTTTCCCTGTAGCCAAAACAAAACTGCATTTGGAAACCAGAGTTACAAGCTTGGTGATTGTCCGTCAAGTGTTTCCTAAGTGATTAAAGGAGAATCAGGCCTTCTCCTCCTCTTGGTCCTTTAACACTTAGTATAAATTATCTGGTGTTAGGATAGAGATCTTTTCATTAGTGTGCCTTTGAAAACTATTAACGTACAGGAAAGAAACGTTCCTCTTTGGGGGGACAAATGCAATCTTATCAGAAAGGAACAGGACAATAACAGGAAGAGGGAGGGGACACTGGAATGTAGGGGAGGGTGGGGCTGGAGGGAAAGAAGACAGCCTGCAAGTGCTGGCCCCATGGAGGCCTTTAATCAGAGCCTGGCAGCCATGATGCTTTTGTGAGCTGGAAATGGGGGCTGGGGGATGAGCGGGGAGGAACCATGGCCCTCAGAGCCACGATGGGGAGGATTGCATCCCCGAAGAACAACCCTGGTGTCACTATGACTCGTGTCCTGAGACCCTACACGGACACAGACGTATTTACAGAGCTCATTTTCTTAACTGATGATCTCCAGGGAAAGCTCCCAGCCAGGAAGATGAGGAAGGCTGACTCCTAAGCCTGAAATTGGAGAGAAGTGACCTTAAAGGACGCTGAGTCCGCCTCCCACTCTGTCTTGAATTCCCTACAGCATTCCCCTTTTCTTTTTTCTTTTTTTTTTTTTTTGCATATTTATTTATTTTAAACTTTTAATTTTGTATTGGGGTATAGTCAATTAAGAATCCACCTGCAAAGTAGGAGACCTAGGTTCAAACCCTGGGTTTGGAAAATCCCCCAGAGAAGGGACCAGCTACCCACTCCAGCAGTCTTGCCTGGAGAATTCCATGAACAGAGGAGCCTAGCAGGCTACAGTCCATGGAGTCACAAAGAGTCAGACATGATTAACTTCCACTATAGCCAATTAACAATGTTGTGCTAGTTTTGACAGCAAAGGGACTCAGCCATACATATTCATATATCCATCCTCCCCTAAACACTCCTTCCATCCAGGCTGCCACATAACATTGAGCAGAGTTCCCTGTTCTATACAGTAGGTCCTTGTAGGTTATCCATTTTTAAGTATAGCAGTGTGTCCATGTCCATCCCAAACTCCCTATCTATCCCTTCTCCCCATCCTTAAACCTTGGCGACCATAAGTTCATTTTCTAAGTCTTTGAGTCTCTTCTTATTTTGTAGTCAGTTCATGTGTATTATATCTTTTTAGATTCCACATGTAAGTGATAGCATCTCTCCCTTTCTGTTACAAATCCAGAGACAGCCCACCCTGCCAGTGACTGCCTCAATTGGAAGAAGGTCTACCCTGATCCCCCCACATGCTTAGGGGTTTCTGATCAGATTGCATCTGAAACAGGAGGGAAGGGGGCAGGGTACAATCTTTAAAAGAATGACATAGCCATAGATATGACGTAAGTGATTAAAACCAAATAGGTCCAAGAGGGCGGGTGAGTCAACTTCTACTACATCTTGAGTCTCAGTATATGCTCAGTGAAGGCTACCCCAGTGGCTCAATGGTGAAGAATTTGCCTGCAATGCAGGAGATGCAAGAGACGCGGGTTTGATCCCTCGGTCAGGAAGATTCCCTGGAGGTGGGAATGGCAACCTACTCCAGTATTCTTGCCTGGAGAATCCTGTGGACAGAGGAGCATGGTGATCTGAAGTCCATGGGGTCACAGAAAGCCAGACAGGACTGAGGTGACTGAGCATGCACACACCATGTGCTCGCTGTAACACATCGGTAAGTTAAATGACACACCCAGAGGCATTATGACAGTTCCAAGGTCAACCATAAAGATCAAAAAGTGGGTGGTGGCCCAACTCCTGGAAATCTCCAACCCTTCCCCAAAATAGCTAGAATACTCCTCTTACTCGTTAGCCTATGAAATTACCCACCCCTACATTCTCCTCCAGCTTCTTCATATGCTTTAAGCTTATTTACCTTATTTTGTCCTCAGGAGATACAGGGAACAGCTGGCCAACCTCCTGGGCATGATAACACTTCAGACACTTGACAGAAAGAATGGAGCCAACAGAAGGGACCACCCAGACATATAGCCCTGTCTCACAAGAAAAGTTGAGGACAGAGCAAATATGCCAGGATTTGGCAGCATTCTTCATCTCTAATTATGGTGCATACAAAGCTATAAAAACATTCAGCTTAGAAATTTGATTTTTGTCTTGACTAACCTATTAAACATGGGATCCTTATTCTTACATATAGCCACACGTACACACATCTGTTCCTAGAATTCTTGCAGAATAACTTGCTTGTCTTGCCACTTCATTTTGTCTTTAATTGTTATCATGAATATAGCCTTTCTTACATCTTCCCATAATGCTCTTCTCCATTCGTAAAAGCCTTTAATCTTCCTTGCTCCTTAGATTTTCTGAAGTTAAAATGATAAAATGGATTGGGGTGTCAGTCCACAAAGCCCAGTGCTCTGAAAATCTCAGACATGCTGCTTAGGAGATGGGTCTTCAAGAGCAATTAAAAGATAATGTCAATAGGGCTGGACAACGTGACAAGCTAATGGTCTCCTGCTGCGAAAGAAGACGCCTTGGAGAAACTGAGACATTATTTTCAAAGCCGGAGCCCATTATCCTGTCACAGCACCATCCTCCTATGACTTGGCTGCTATTATGCCCCGTGATTAGAACAATAAATTAAAAAGAGCTGGGGAGGAGTAAGTGCGAATTTCTGCAGCAGACCAGCAGCTCTGTGGATCTAAGTGGCTTCGTGTGAGAGTGAACCTAGTCATGTGTGTCTGAACCACTGAATCCAGCCAGATGGCTTTTTTGTTCCCATCTATGACTTTTCTTGCAAAGGAGATTTTTATTTTTTCTGTTCATTACCACAACTGGATTTACTTCTGCCATGCAATTCCTACCCATCCTTCAACCCAGCGTAGGATTCTCCTTTGAGAAGCTGTCTCAGCCCTTCTAGTCCGTAGGCAGCCTCCCCTGACCTCTGCATTTGCTGCCGGTTGTGCTCTTTTGTTACTGGCATCACCAGCTTGTCTGGTGGCTCCTTCTCTGCTGTTGCTTAAATTCTCAGGAACTGCTGTTTCTCCCAACTTGATTGTAAATCCCTAGTCATGAGAGATTATATCTCAGACACGTTTGTATACCTTAAAATCCCAACGTGTGCTCTCACTAAATATCTATGATATGATTGTTTCTCTTGATTAGCCATTTCTGGGAAGGCACAGTCTGTGTTAGGGCATGATGGCTATCCTACCAACAGGCAGTGAGGAGGAATTTGATGTGGTCCAGCATGTGGTCATGAGACAGCACGATTGGAATAGAGTAAAGCAATCCTTTGTACCTGGCTCAGCTCCCATCCTTGTATGTTGCTTGCCAAATACTATCCCTTTCTGAAGTAATATGACTCTATAAGGGGTCCCAGGTCAATCAGTTGTGATTGACCAACTGATTTTGGATGTAGTACTTCTATACGTTTTTCTGTGAAAAGAAGATAAGATATGTTGTTTTCCATCTTCATTTTCCCATAAAATTCTTTGTGCAAATAATTTGCACTTAAACTTCTAGGGGCCTTTCACCTTTTATTATGTTTAGTTAGTTACTTAGCTAGTTAGTTAAACATAGCTTTGTCACACGATACCAAGATAAATATATAGAGAAAGTTGGAATTAAGTTTGCTAGCATATGTTCACTGTTCTCTCTAAACTTTAAACCAACTTTGATGTTCCTCTAATATTTTGAATGACTTCAACAATGTTAAATTCTATTCTCCTAAGATCAACAGACTAGGAATCAGGATACTTGAGGTATATTTCCTTTTTCACCGATTTGCCATATCATCTAGTTTTAGAACACTTTCACCCATGTTCTTACTCTAAACATTCTAAAAAGGATCCACAATCTGTATCACGGAATCTCTTTAAGCACTTGATGAAGAAGGCCTTTCCTTCCCCCACCTTTCGTTGTTTGCTTTTTAATTTTTACAATGTTATTTTGGTTTCTGCCATAAAACAACACAGATCAGCCATAATTATATATCTAACCCTTCCCTCTTGAACCTCCTGCCCTTCCCCTCATTCTACCCCTCTAGGTTATCACAGAGCGCCAGCAACTTCTCACTAATTATCCATTTATACACAGTAGTGTATATATATTGATGCTGCTTTCTCTGTTCATCCCACTCACTCTCTCTTTTGCAAAGGATTGATCAGTTTACAATTTCCTCCCTCAGCAGTAGGTGTACCAAGGCAGAGAGATAGAGCATATGTCCAAGGCTAACTGGAAGTATTGACAAAGCCAGGCTTGATGCTTGAATCTTGGGCAGCCCAATGCTTTGCCACTAATGGTCACGTAGTTGTGAGGTGGTACATGGTCTGCTAAAACAGTGATTGAGCCAGCAGCCCTTAATTCAATATAACTTACCTTTGTTTCTCTATTCTCATTCTCAACCATTCTGAGAAAACGGTTTAAACTTAAGTCATATGATGTGAAAGGTTAATAAATTATTTCTTCTGTTTTCATTTCAATTTGTTCTCAAATGTGAACAACAGTAACACCCCTGTGAACTGTTGGCCCTAGGACTTTGAAGGTCCACTGAGTAGCTGGGATAAAACACTGCTAAGGGAATTGTTGGCCCAAGGAAAGAGGCAAAAACCTATGCATGGTAGGTAGAAACTTCAGAAACATCTCCCAACTCTAAAATGGATTGCAGGTGTTTGTCTCAAAGATGAGAACAGATAATGAATAAAACATGCCTGGAGCTTTGTGTCCAGAAAATGTGACAAGCTTGAATCTGATGACTTCAGGAATAAAATGAAAAATGAGTTTGAGCTCATCTGCAAAGCTTTTAACGAATCCAAGATGCTGTGGCTGGTACGGCTGTTTATGGCTACAGTTTGCCTGAGGTTTATGGGGAGACAGGGAGAGCAGTGGGGATGAAAGAATCTGAAAGAGAAAGGAAGAGGGGGAAAAAGAGGAAAAGAAAAAGCATAGTCTGAGTTGTGGCTGAGGGTGGCATGTGGAACTTCAAAATGAGAACCCTCCCCGGGATTCTCGATGAAGACTAAATTGCACCTTTCGTTTTGAACCAGAAGGAAAGAGACACTGATTACTCTGCAGGTCAATATACTTTACAGATATATTCTGTAAAGCATCAGGCTCCAATGTTTTTGCATTTCTATATTATCAGTGATTCCACTCTTGCTTTGGGCGGCAAAAATAGAAACATCCTTTACTGTCTCTTGGTTTCAAATTGAACATTTAATGTTAAATCATCTCTCTGCCACACGAGGAACTATGCTTACACATGCGGAAAGTAAGATAACCTTTTACGACTCTTTTTTTCCATAGGAAGTTATCTTATTTTCCACATGTGTAAGTTTAGGTCATTAAAGAGAAGGATGGATTGGCATGAAAATTTTTAGTGTTCTTAGATCGTCACACTTTGAATATTTCTGTTGAAAGTCTAAGTGTGATTTACAGGAAGTCCAGTAGATGTAGCTGCAACACTGCTCTACACAAGCCTCATTCTCTTACTGGCAAGTTGGTCTGGAATCAAGGTGGACCCTTGATTTGGGAACCCTGCTCTCCGCAGTCTCACTGAAGGACTCTGTCCCATTCAGAACTGTTGCTATTGTCAAAGAATGGCTAGTAAGTTGGCACCCTAATTCTATTCCCCATGTTTTGGAACCTGCACAGAAGTGTATAATCAAGTTACTAGTTAGCACACCTACTGAAAAGAGCAAGTTAGTAATGGTCCCCTCGTGATTTAAACAGACACATGCAGCTTTGCAAAATGTCAACCCATCCATTCATTAGGACTCTTATTTCTCCAGCACCTACAAAGTGACAGGCTCTGAGGATCCCTGGATGTCTTTAGATCACTGGCTCTCTCCCTGGAACTCTTTACTTCCAAGTACTAAAAAGTATACAGCTTGAAGAAAGTATCTAATATACAAGAACAAATTTATTCTAATAGTGGGATAACTCCAACCTTCACCATTTATTTATTTTATCTTAGGGAATTCACTTTGCTTCCTGGAATCTTGGTTTTTTAGTCTTCCCAAAAGATTGTAGTAGAGGAAAACAATATGATATACCCGAGAGTGATACTGTGCTATGCCAATTTTTTTTTTTTCATTAGTAACATTGGTCATGATGAAGAATGAGTTCATGGCTTCTATCTAGAGCTCCTGTTAAAAGATCAGCCTGAAAAGTGAGAGACCCCGTGTCTATGCTTTGTTCATCAAATCCATTCCATTCTGAGTGTCTATTTCTATACTTCTGTCAGCCTGTACATCCATAATTGACTTTTTCTCATCCATCTTACTGTAGATTCTCATGGTCAAGAGCTCTGAGATATTTATCTCCTTTGCCAAAGCATCTGGCATAATGTTATGCACACTACGGTTGCTCCATAAATGTTTGTGAAATAAATATAAGCAATTAGTCCCCAGTTAAAATAAATTTTTAAAATATTGTTGAATAAGGCACAATGCCACATTTTAAGAGAATGTTTCCATTCTATTTATCCATTTATTTCCAGGTTTCATCAAGCCAGATTACAGAATACTATTCCTGGCACTTTGGGGAAATTTGGTATCACTGTAATTTTTCAATATTTTCTTCATTAAGTACAAGCCAATCAAGAAACATTAAATCAGAACAAAATATGCTCAAGATAGTGAGGCAAAAAATTATTGCCTCACTGCCAAGAATATTAATACCTAGAATGAGACATATAGCTAATAGAGAAGAATTGAAGTGCAAGAAACACGTGGAAAAGACAGGTACCATCAACCCAAATCCAGTTCAGGTAACCAAAATTCTTCAAAAGGCAGAATCCAGCCAGGAACTACATTTCTCATCATACTTGCAGATGAGGCTATGTGACCAGTTCTTTTCCAGTAGAATATAAGAAAAATGCAAGGTTATCACTTCTAGACTGAGGTGCTTGGAGACGGATATGGAAGACTCTGAAGCCTTGGGATATCACATAGGAAAGAATGCTGGCGGGAACCTGGGTTCCTGCATCACCTTTTGGAGAAGACATCAAATGGCCCTAAACTCCCACTATGTAGTAAATAAGAAGGAAGCTTCTCTCTTTCTCTCTCTTTATTTTGGCCATGCCACGAAGCATGCGGGATCGTAGTTTCCACGGCTCCTGCATTGGAAGGCTGGGGTCTTAACCACTAAGCTGCCAGGGAAATAAGCTTCTCTTGGGTTAAGCCACTGAAATTTTGGAATTTATTTGTTAGAGTAGCTAGCAGTATCCTCATAAAATACCACATTATTTTCAAATGAACGAGGCTAAAATCCAATACTTTGAATTCAGAGAGGGAACAGTCACTGTTTGAAAAAGTAGACCAGAAGCTTCCTTCCATAGATAAGGTTGAAAAGTATACCCATAGAANAGCAGTATCCTCATAAAATACCACATTATTTTCAAATGAACGAGGCTAAAATCCAATACTTTGAATTCAGAGAGGGAACAGTCACTGTTTGAAAAAGTAGACCAGAAGCTTCCTTCCATAGATAAGGTTGAAAAGTATACCCATAGAACAGGAATCGTGCAGCACAGGAGAAAGTACCCAAGCAAAGACTAAGGCAGGAGATTGAAAATGGACAGAAAAGAAAGTAACCAGATAAACTGTACCAGGGGCTCCTGGCTTCAAAGGCTATCACTAAGCCTTTGATTATTCATTCAGTCTTGAGCTTGGCTATTGTCTTTAAGTTCCTACTGGCTGTAAGCAATTAGACCCACCTCGGGCAGGTGTCTTATTACAACAACCGGACAATTCATTCTTCCACCAAAACCAGTTCTAGATCTGAACAAGTCAAATCTTGCCAGCTGCAAAGGAATAAAAAAATACTCATTTAGATTGTATTTTTCATTTGCAATTCCTGATATTACTCAAGGCACAATTAGACCTATGTGAGAACTCAGAACCACGTAGTAAAGTTGGAATGGAGCAGACTCTCCCTGCTCTTGTTTCTTTCAGAGCTGGCATCAAGAGCTGAAAAGTTCTTTATTTGTGTGTGTGAATGTCCTATCACCTTTCCATAAAGACAGAGATGATGGATAATTGTCTTTGTATTCCTCTCTACCCACAATCAAAACTTTGACCTTCATAGAAACAAAATTATAGACACAAAGTTAGAACAGGATGGAATGACAGAGCTCATATGATTTAGCATGCTGATTTCGTATAGGAACATTTGTTTTCCTCATTGAGAACACAGATTTATGAGTGATACATCCATTTAAAGATAGGAGCAAATTAGATACCAAACTCTTATTATCTGGCTTTCCCTTTGTTTCAAGTGACAAACTAATTTAAGGGGGGAAAGGGGGAATGGATGGTAAGAATACTAGAATTTCTCCTAAAATCCAGGAAGAAGAGTAAAGATACACTTTGAGAGCAAGTGAACCACCTGAGTTTTCTTTTTTTCTCTTTGCCTATTCATCTCCTTTGATCTGTTTGGTCCAGAACCGTTTTCTCAGTTTCCTTATACATACTATGAAAAATCGCTGCTGCCAAGAGATCTCAAATTTATGCCAGTCCAAGAGAAATGACAAACAGTTTTGAGTTGGAAGCTTTTAGTCCTTATTCCAAACACAAGAGAAAGAATCTGATTGGAGCAATGAATTTTAGCCAGTGTGGGAGGGGATGAGCTTATTGTTTGGCGTGGAGCTGGGGCAGTTCATGGAAGAGAGGGAGAAACAATTCCCAGAAATGGTGAAGTTCATTATATAGACAAACTAATGCTGAGTGACTTATGCGAGGAAGCACACAGCTAGGAAAGACAGAAAAGGGAACAGGATACCAAGAGGTTAAGTGGCTTACCCCGAGAAATAGAGTTAGTAATGGAAGAGAAAGGGTTAGAGCCAGCTTCTTAATCCAGGGATGGTAGTTGTTTATTAAATATTTTGTTCTCATCATTTCAATCCTCAAGGGAGAGTCTTTGTCCCTGAAACCGTTCTAGAAAGGAATCTATCTCAGATGTTCAACTCTTGGCATATAGTCTCCCCTGAGACTCTAAATACCAATCTCCCAGGTCATTTCAGATAATTATCTGTTCCTAGGTACTTGGTTCCCTCTCTGTTTTACGTAGACACTGTGTGTATTGTTTAACGCAGATGGTCTCCTGTCAAAATGAT
Source organism: Neotragus pygmaeus (assembly GCA_006410875.1). Lineage (NCBI taxonomy): Eukaryota > Metazoa > Chordata > Mammalia > Artiodactyla > Bovidae > Neotragus > Neotragus pygmaeus. The sequence goes on from SJYV01050321.1 coordinate 1,838,523, forward strand.
TGCTTGCTAGAGTTGTCAAGGCAGATGCCAAATTGTACAATCTGGTACAGATGATGCTTTGGAAGGAGAAAGGCACATTTATCACTGGGTTGAATTCACAGTGCTTTAATGTGCTAAAAAACAAAACAAACAAACAAAAAGTGAATCCCAAGTGTTGGTCATAGTTGACCAGCTTTGGGGCTTTGAATTTCCCAGGCCAGTGGTAAAGCAGATGAAACAGTAACAATCTAACTAGCAAAACAAACACTTCTGTTTCGGCCCAGTCACAAGAAGTGACATTTTAAAAGGTCTGCACCCCAAAGCGTATATTGTTACCTTAAATTTTAAAATATGTTCTCAAAACAGTTGTATGTAACCTATTGAATCCCATACTTTAGGCATCAATATTTAAATGATGATCAAGTGTTTCCTCTAGAACTACAGGCCAGGGTTGTCCATGGTGTTGTGGGAGGGGTTTGGACCAGCGTGGTTGTTGTGTTCGGAAGTCACTCTTCTGCAACTCCCAAGAGAGACTCAATATTAACTAGTAGCATAATAACATGATTGTGTCTCCAAAATCCAATCGCCTCACACAATTGGAATCTGAAATGTCGCCAAAGGGTTTACTTTGATCCTAGAATAATATCCTCTTGACAAAATTTGTAGATGAACATAGTTTGTTATTACTCAGTTTTAATAACAAATGGAATGAATCAAGAGAAAATATCTCATCCATATTTAATTTAGAAGCTAATGTGAACACTGTTAACCAGACTCTTTCTGGAATGGATATTTTTGTTGATGCTCTTCTTTATTTTAATTGCTAGTCAGAAAGTTTGCTTGCATCTATAACTGGACGAATATAGTTAGGTATCTGAACACTGAGATAGATTGAGGCTAATGTTATAGATATTTTGCAGTTGAAAGGTTTACATATTCAATTTCCAATGGAAAGAATCTTTTCAAGAAAGAAAACTTATGGTTATGAAAAAATATTCATTTTAGAAAAACCTGAAGATAAAGGAAAGTAAAACTAAGTAAACGAATGTCACCCAGAATCCCCCAAACCCAAGTAAAATCACTCAGAATGTTTTGAGTATTATTTCTTCAATTATGTGTATGTCTATGTGACATTGTACAGGAGACAGGGATCAAGACCATCCCCATGGAAAAGAAATGCAAAAAAGCAAAATGGCTGTCTGGGGAGGCCTTACAAACAGCTGTGAAAAGAGGAGAGGTGAAAAGCAAAGGAGAAAAGGAAAGATATAAGCATCTGAATGTAGAGTTCCAAAGNTCTTCTCCTTTCCCTCTCCCACCCCTCTTCCTCTCTATCTCCATCTCTATCTGAATCTCTCTCCCCCTTTTCTTCCCCACCCTGCACTCCTCTGCTTATTTCCTCCGATTTCTTCAAACCCAAGCGTTGAAAACCTGACCTCTCCCAAGTTTGTAAAATTTACATCTTACAAATCCATATTTCTGGAACAACAACAACAGCAACAATCCTGAATTCTCTCCTGTTCGTCACTTAAACTGAGATCAAAGATGTCATTTGTCTGTGCTTAGCTGAGTATTACCTCCTGGAACGAATGCCAGTGGCCCGAAAGGCATTCACCTTGCACACATGTGGCTCCTGGGTCCCCGAGCTGCAACAACTGTGGAGGGAAGGGGGAGTGGGCCAGGCCTTTTCCCGGAGTGACTGGAGAAACATGAATATACTAACGGATAAGTATTCTCATTAAGTATCCCCAAATACTCCCCTGCTCTGAATTATTTGCTCTTGGGACTTCGGGTGTGCAGACCTGAGTGATGGTACAGGTTCAGAATTGTGGGGAAAGGGAATAAGTTTATACTTTGGAGGCAGAGAGTAGTGTTTTGGGAATGGAACCATGGCTACAAAAATAATTGGTGACTGTGTGAAGGACCAGGCGGACAGATGACCAGTGGTCTGTGTGAGCACTAATGAGTGTCCACTGGCAGTGGGTGACCAGAAAGAAAGGATGGCTGAGGGAAAGTTTTTTTTTTTTAATTCGAGGCTAATCACTTTACAATATTGTAGTGGGTTTTGCCATACATTGACATGAATCCCCCATGGGTGTACACGTGTTCTCCATCCTGAACTCCTCCTACCTCCCTCCCCATCCCATCCCTCAGAGTCACCCCAGTGCACCAGCCCTGAGCACTCTGTCTCATGCATTGAACCTGGACTGGTGATCTGTTTCACATATGATAATATACATGTTTCAATGCTATTCTCTCAAATCATCCCACCCACGCCTTCTCCCACTGAGAGAAAGTTTAGACCAAAACTGGCAAATTATGTATGAGGTCAAGGACAAAAACAAAAAAGATATTTGTTTTGACACTGTTTTATTTTGTGATAATAAAGACTGAAATGGTCATTGTTGCTGATATTTCTCCTTATTTTATAATCTCTGCTGTATGTATTAAAATACGATTCTTCTCCTTGCTCTAAATTTGCCTCATGTTTTTGACTCTACTCTTTGTCTAAATTAATTACTTTCTTCTTGTTGGCCCTCACTGTTGAATTAAATAAGGATTCAAGGGCTCATTCTGAAATCCTCAAACCTATCAAGCTTGTTCCTGGCCCAGGACATTTGCACCTGCTCTTGCCTCTGCAATGAAAGGCCCTTTTCTCAGATACCAGTATGGTTCTTAGCCTGCTCCCTTGAAACTCTGTCTTTCCTTCTCTGACCAGCCAAACTTATCATCCCCAGTAGCTTTCTATCCTTGTACCTGGTTTTGATTTTTTTTTAATTACCTGAAATTTTATTACGAGGGATTAAATGTAAGCAAGTATAAATATAAATGATTGAAATTGCTTCTTTGTTTGCTGACTGTCTCTGCACACTGTATTGTAAGCTCCATGGAAGCAGAGATCTGTCTTGTTCACTTCAGAGCTTTTTACTTCCTAGAATACTGTAAGCCCATCATGGTCTCAATAAATATTTGTAGAATAAATGTGTGAAATGGGTTTTGACTAGCTTCAGTCATGTCTGATTCTTTGTGGCCCTATGGTCTGCAGCCCACCATGTTCTTCTGTCCATGGAATTTTCTAGGCAAGAACACGGGAGTGGATTGCCATGCCATCCTCCAGGGGATCTTCCTGACCCAGGGATCAAATCCACGCCTCTTACTTCTTCTGCACCACTAGTGCCACCTGGGAAGCCCCCTTAGCAATGGATAGCAATGGGTAATAACTTTTCCCACTTTCATCTGTCTTTAGTTTGACTTTGCCATTTTTTGAATAGACAATTGTCTTTGCAGAATACTTTCCTCTCTCAGTCTCTCTTTCTTAAATCATGAAATAATGGAAAAGGGAGAAGATCAGAATCAAGCAGACCAGATTTCAGATCAACAGAATATCGTGAAATATGTTGTCTTCTCTGTGCCTCAGCTTATTTTTATCCTTAACGTGGCCTTAAACCATCTACTGTACAATATGGATTGAATTGTGTCCATCAGAAAGATATTGCAATCCTAGCCTCTAGTATCTGCGAATGTGACCCCATTTGAAAATAGTCTTTGCAGGTAATGAAGGTGAGATGAGGTCATTCGGAAGAGCCTGGGTCCACAGTGACTGTGTCCTTATAAATAGAGGACACTTGGTCACGGAGGCAGACACATACAGAGGGAAAACAATTTGATGACATTGGGAGAAGAGGACCCTTTACAAGCCGATGAATACCTGCAACTACAGAAGATAGGAGAGAATCCGTGAACGGATTCTCTATCAAAGTTCACAGAACCAGCCTGCCAACTCCTTGATTTTGGACCTCTGGCCTCTAGAGCAGTAAGACAGTAGATGTCTGTTGTTTAAGTCTCTTAGTTTGCAGTGCTTTGTTGTGGCAGCCCTAAGAAATTAATACAAGGACACACACACACATAAAGGCTCTGTGCCTAACACATATAGTGGGGTTGTTTTTGTTTCTTTGTTTGTTTGTTTTTTGGCCACAACACAGTTTATGGGCTCTTAGTTCTCCACCCAGAGAAGGCAATGGCACCCCACTCCAGCACTCTTGCCTGGAAAATCCCATGGACGAAGGAGCCTGGTGGGCTGCAATCCATGGGGTCGCTAAGAGTCGGACACGACTGAGCAACTTCACTTTCACTTTTCACTTTCATGCCTTGGAGAAGGAAATGGCAACCCACTCCAGTGTTCTTACCTGGAGAATCCCAGGGATGGGGGAGCCTGGCAGGCTGCCGTCTCTGGGGTCGCACAGAGTTGGACACGACTGAAGCAACCTAGCAGCAGCAGCAGCAGCAGTTCCCCACCCAAAGATGGAACCGGTGCCCTCCCAGTGAAAGTTCAGAGTCCTAATCACCAGACCACCAGGGAATTCCCACCTATAATGTTAACAATGGTGCCCATTTCCTTCCAGAAGCCACAATGAGGAGACGGATTTGGTCCAATTTAAAGGATATAGAGTTAGGGTTATTGAGAAGATCATTCCGATTTTCTCAAGGCTGATAAGAGAAGAGCAAGAAAAACAATTTTGTGAATGACGAGGCACAGGCCACGGAGCCTTTCCAACATCTGTCGGAGTTTCCCACTTACTCGGGGCCAGATGCTAATGGTGTATGTGCCTCTGCACGTGGAGGAAAGTTTCACTGATACTAATGAGCCATTCACTGTCCTGCATTCCAGGACTCCTCCCACACAGGCCGGTTCTCAGATGTTCTGCGTTAAGTGAAACGCAGCACCATTTCCATAGCAACCAGAATCAAGGGCTCCCAGAAGGCCTCACGTTCTAGCGCAGGCCGAGCTCTGGAAGACACTCTGGGCACTGGTCCATCTGATAGTGAACCGCCGTTATGGAGGGTGTCATATTTCCAGGCCCTGCGCGCTGCATCAAAAACACAACCCAAACGCAGCCCTCAGAGGAACTAATTCAGAGGCTGAGGCAGACAGGAGAAAAATACGCAATCTGAAAAGTGCTACACAGTGCAGGCGCAGTCCTGTTTGAGTCTATAGGCTGGGAATCTAACTAGGCTCTAGAGTCATGAAAAAACATTTTCTAAAGAAGGTAACCTCAGTCGCCAAGGGCAAGATGGCAAGCTGGGCAGTAGGGCGGAGGGAGGATGAGAGGGCTGCTGATCCAGACAGAAGGTGGATGCTCGGTGTCCCTGTGGCTGCAGATGAAGCAGATCTGATTTAAAGATATTATAACTTCAAAACTGTGCTGCACTCACAACGGTGCTCTGTGACTTGAGGCTTTCATAAATCCCAGAACTCCCTTGGCCAGGATGTCCCAAACTGTTTCAAAACCTCACCCTTGCCTTGGAACTGTGAGACCTGTGGGTTGAACTTCCAGCTCTGGAGAAAAGGAGGGCTTATACTGTAACATGAGCCCTGTCTTTCCAGCAGCCTCATCTGTCATTTTCTTGCCCTACATGTCATGTCACACATTCCTGACTCCTCACACCATCCTAAAAAAATGTGTGTTATCCAGGATTGATGTTCCCTATATTTGAACTCAGCCCCATCTTCTTTATGTATCATTACAGACAGGCAGAGAGCCCACGTCCTGCTGCGAAAGTCATTCCACTTGTCTGCATGGCCCATTTTCCCAGCAGAGTCAGGCTGGTCCCTACAGGAGACAAATGCCTGGGAACAGACTCTCAAGCAATTATTGAAAAAGTATTTGGCTGAGCCGTTTCACTTGACTTTTAAAATTTCCATTGTCCCTGCCTATTTTCAAAGTGACAAACCTATCTCAATGATGACTCTGCGGAATGCCTATTATATAATAGGTACTAAATGTATATTTGGTGTTGTCTAGTTGCTAAGTTGTATCAGACTCTGCAACCTCATGGAGTGCAGCATGCTACGCGTCCCTGTCCTTCACTGTCTCCCAGAGTTTGCTCAAACTCATGCCCATTGAGTCGGTGATATCATCCAACCATCTCACTCTCTGTCACCCCCTTCTCCTGCCCTCAATCTTTTTCAGCAACAAGGTGTTTTCCAGTGAGTCGATGCTTCGCGTCAGGTGGCCAAAGTATTGGAGCTTCAGCTTAGTATCAGGCCTATTAATGAATATTCAGGACTGATTTCCTTTAGGACTGACTGGTTTGATCTCCTTGCTGTCCAAGCAACTTTCAAGAGTTTTCTCCAACATCACAATCTGAAAGCATCAATTCTTTGCATTCAGCCTTCTTTACGGTCCAGTTCTCACATCCATACATGACTGCTGGGAAAACCATAGCTTTACCTATATGGACCTCTGTCAGTAAAGTGATGTCTCTGCTTTTCAATATTCTGTCTAGCTTTGTCATAGCTTTTCTTCCAAAGAGTAAGTGTCTTTTAATTTCGTGACTGTAATCACTGTCCACAGTGATTTTGGAGACCAAGAAAATAAAATGTGCCACTGTTTCTCCCTTTTCCCCATCTATTCGCCAGGAAGTGATGGGGCCAGACGCCATGATCATGGATTTTTGAATGTTGAGTGTTAAGCCAGCTTTTTCACTCTCCTCTTTTATCCTCATCAAGAGGCTCTTTAGTTCCTCTCCTCTTTCTGTGGTTAGAGTGGCATCATCTGCACATCTGAGGTTGTTGATATTTCTCCTGGCAATCTTGATTCTGGCTTGTGATTCTCCCAGCCTGGCATTTCGCATGATGTGTTCTGCATATAAGTTAAATAAGGAGAATGGCAATATACAGCCTTGATGTACTCCTTTCCCAATTTTGAACCAGTCTGTTGTTTCATGTCAGATTCTAACTGTTGCTTCTTGACCTGCATACAGGTTTCTCAGGAGACAGGAAAGGTTGGTCTAGTACTCCCACTTCTTTAAGAATTTTCCACAGTTTGTTGTAATCCACAGAGTCAAAGCCTTTAGTGTAGTCAATGAAGGAGAATTAGATTTTTTTTGAATGGCTACATATGCATAATTATAACTTGTAAGTATATATCACATATTATATGTAATTATATATATTAAAACATGGACTTCCCTGGTGGCTCTGACAGTAAAGGATCTGCCTGCAATGCAGGAAACCTGAGTTCAATCACTGGGTTGGGGAGATTGCCTGCAGAGGAGAACATGTACCCACTTCAGTATTCTTGCTTGGAGAATTCCATGTAGAGAGGAGCCTGGAGGGCTACAGTCCATTGGGTCACAAAGAATCAGACATGAATGAGTTATTAACACTTGCACTTTTTGACATTGATATGACTACATATCCTGTGTGTGTGTGTGTGTGTGTGTGTGTGTGTGTGTGTGTGTGTGTGTGTAGGCTAAATTTACCTTCCTCATCTTCAAACTACCTGATTGTCTTTACATATAATAGGATCTTTATAAACATTTATTGGTTGGCTAGCTTACTGACTGGTGGGCAAAAGGAAACAATGGGTTTTCCTATCATGAAGTGAAAAGTGTTAATATATAAAAAAATATTGAGGCAAATTCAACCAAACTTCCTAAACCAGAAAAGAGAAAAATAGGAAATTTAGGATTGAGGCGAAAAAAAAAAAAAAAAACAGCAATACCTTATAGGCTCCAGATCTGTTTGTTCTTCTTAGACTTGTGTTTTATTTCATTGGTTCCAAGCCTGTGGATCAGAATTGTTTGCATGACTGGCAGGGGGGGAGTAATAATAAAACATTTTATGACATTTTGGGAAGACATACACAAATACAAAACTAGTATTTGATCCCCTGCCTTTGTGACATTGTGATTTTTATGTCCAACTTGAAAAGTGGGCATTGCAATACGGAGATCTGAGTTGAGGGAGGGTCTGAAGTTCAGGACAACATGTTAGCTCTCCACTTGGGGCAGCTAGAGCAAAAGCTCATAACCTATCCTTGGATGGACACCAGAAGTCTCTTAAGAAACATGGTTTTAAAGCTAGTTTCCCATAGTTCTCTTCTACGTAGGTACACACACATACCTATGAACACGCTTTTTGTTATGGAGAATATCAGGAAATGGCAGACTATGAAAAGGTTTCCCCATCTTGCAGTGAGAAGAGATCTAGACCATAGCAACGTACATTATCATAAGGTCTGTCCATAGAGGCTTCTGAGAAAAGGCAAGCTGTGGTTTTCTCACTAGCACAGAGCTCAGTGAACTGAACTGAGGTTCAGCCTCTGAACCACAGTCCCTCCCACCACCTGCCACCAACAAAAGGCCAGTGCAACTCTAGGAACATGTCCCAGTTGAGATGGCTCCACGCGTTCCAGAGGACCAGCATCTGGACTACAGACCGACAGGGTGAGACCATGCCCTCTGAACTATAAAAACCGTGCTTGAATCTTTGTTCACCTCACTCCACTCCGTCCACTGCAGCCGTGACAAGCATCCACATCTTGATTTTGTCTATCCTCAGATTCTATCTCCAATCTTGTTCCAAACCAGGAAGAACAGAAAGACCTCTAAGCTTTGCTCACGGCTTGGCTCGGACTCACGTGTATTATTAGGACTCCCTGAAGTGGGGGGGTCCAGCCCTGGACCTCACTCACCACAAGTCCATCCCAGGCAGTTGATACTCATTATCTCAAATACCAATGACTATTTTTAAAGCTCAAATGTGATCATTGATCAGATCATGTTGAAAGATATCTGTGATATCCTGGGTATATTTCACAGAGTTCAGTCTGTAATTTTGAAAATAATTTCAAAATAGCTTTTCATTCAAAGGTTACTTTTAATGGCACATCCCCAGTCTTCTTTGGCAGATAATTCTACCCATTTTCCTCCCTTTGCTCTCAGATGGGACCACAGGACTGAGTTCTGGCCGAGGCAGTGAGGGTAAAAGTTACATATACCAGTTTCTGGACTGGCAGCTAGAATTTGATACATGTTTCTCTACTCTCTCTTTTTGAGCTTTGTTCAGGGGTGAATCTTATAGAGAATGCCAATGCCGTGGAGTCCAGAGAGCCACCAACTGGAGGAACCCTGGGTCCCCACATGACTAAGTGTGGGGCAGAGGACAGAAGAGGCTGCTCCACTACCACGGACCCACACTGTCCACTGACAGGACAAGGAGCAGGCTTCTGCTCCATTAAGCTTCTGTAGTGCTGGCTTCGCTTGTTACCGCAGCTGGTCCCTGTTGAGTGATCCCCGCTCATCTGTAGAATATTCCTTCCGCCTGCTGATTCCCTGTGTGAGGCTCACCATTCTGCCTGTCTCAAAGGCTATTTCTGGCCTTCTGGTCCTGACCTTCTCCCGCCGCCCTCAGCTATTACCTGAGCCCAGTTTTAACAAGAAACTACTACAATGTCTTTGTAAACAGCCTGGGCCATCTCCTCAGAGGGGGAGTGGTGAGAAAATGAGAAACGCTCCACCCATAAGAATCCCTTTTCTGCCAACACATCACTTGTTTAAAACATCTCCATTTTCAAGGGCCAAAAGTGCTGCATCTCTCTCTGCAGAAACCTGATCATTTGTTTATTTTTCAGTATTCCTTTTGTTTCATAAACATTTGAGTTGGTCCATGCAGTTGTTTAGCTATTAATTAAGAATTATCAGCAGAGTGTGCCAGTACTATATTTGTAATTTACTTTTTAAAATTATACACTTCAAAGAAGATAAACACACAGTTTTGGGAGTTTTCTTTTCTTGTCCACACCTTGCAGCATGTTGACGTTCCTCGACCAGGGATCAAACCTGCCTCTCACTCCAGCCCCGCAGTGGAAGCACAGAACCTTAACCACTGGACCACCAGGCAAGTCTGCACACAAATTTTTTTTTTTTGAAGAGGGCAAGGAAGTCTGGGCAAAAGAAACCCAGATATAATTTTTAAACTCTTGGTAATTTTTATGTGTATTTAGGATTCAGAGTCATTTGTCTTCTTTGATATTTCCAATTACTACACCAGTGGTCATAAAAGTCTCAAATATATTCATATTATATTAATTAAAACTTATTTCAAAACAACTAAATGTATTTAAGTCAAGTATGCCCCCCACATGTGTATTGGGTCAACTGCCATAAAAATTTCATAAACCCTCAATCACAAATTACTGAAAAGGGCATAATGATAATAGCCATCACTTAAGTTGTGAAAATTAATGCAATAATGAGTGTAAAGTAAGTACCAGAGTCTACGAAATGTCTGTTGTTATGATGTGGAATCATTATTAGCTATTTAGCCTTAACAGGCCTTATTTTGACCCCTGTTTTTCTATAGGGAGCACAGTTTTATAACAACCAGAGTGACTCTTTAAAATGTAAACAAGATAATGTCGTTCTGCTAAAGACCATCCAACAGTTTTTCATCTCACTCAAAACAAAAATCAGAGTTCTCCCAATGACTTACAAGAGATCATAGAACCTTCCTGGACTGCTTTCTGACAGCATCGCTTACCATTCTTTCCCTCATATACTTTGCCCCTGTTGGACTAGCTCTCTTGTTTCCCTGAACACACTAGACAACCAACCTCAGAGCCTTTGCAGCTGATTACCCAGTATGCTTATTCCATGGAATTCACCCAGCTCACTCCCTCACCTTCTTTAAGTCTTGGCCTACAAGTACCCTGCAGAGAGAATTTCCCTCCTCATTCCAGCCCTATCTTACCACACTTCCTGCTTTGTGTTCTTCTTAGCACACAAAATGGTCTGATAAACTATAAATATGTTTATTTCTTAATTTTTAGTTCTATCCCCCCTTTATTGCTCTATCTGTTTCTACAGTACTTGTAACTTTCTGATAAAATACACTTTGTATGTATCGGGTTGGCCAAAGAATTTGTTCAGGTTTTTTCAGTACCAACTTAGGGAAAAACCCAAACAAACTTTTTTGCCAACCCAATATTTATTTTATTTATTATGTGAGTCCTGTAAGAACAGGATGTTTGCCTGCTCCATTTACCACAGTGTCTCCAGTACTAAAAGATTGCCAGGAACATACTAGGTCCTAATGAAATACTGAATTTACGAATTAGCTGTCTGTCACAGAAGTAAATTTTCTCCATGAAGAACCAAGCTGGTCCAGTGGCAATTAAGCATTTATGCTTTGAGGTGGGTGTCATGCAATGAAACTGTTATGGAACTCCAAATCCATCCCAGAGTGACAAATTGTGATTTCAGCAGTGAAAACTTCTGAGGACTGGGACAAGTTAATTCATTCTCTAATCTTATTTTCCTCATTGTAAAATGGTGACAAGTTGTCTTATAAAGATCTGAGAGCTGAATGAGGTAGATTGAGTTTCCAGAATCCCTGATCTGTGAGTGGGTGTTCAAAGACTCTGAGTTTTGTGATTGCTGTGGTTCCTCCAGGGCCACGAGGAGATGTCATACCATCTCATGGAAGATGTGAATTATGCTACGGCCTCTGAAAAATAGCTTAATATGTTCCATGGAGTTATTCTTGTTTTATCTCTGTGTATCTCTTACTAGAGAAGGCTGAAGGATAAGTTGAGAGAAATATTGAGATGTCTCAGCAGTATATGGAGAAGTGAACAGTTCAGTTCAGTTGCTCAGTCATGTCCAACTCTTTGCAACCCCATGGGCTGCAGCATGCCAGGCATGCCAGGTGTCCCTGTCCATCACCAACTCCCAGAGCTTGCTCACACTCATGTCCATCGAGTTTGTGATGCCATCCAACCATCTCATCCTCTGTCATCCACTTTTCCTCTTGCCCTCAATCTTTCCCAGCATCAGGGTCTTTTCTAATGAGTCAGTTCTTTGCATCAGGTGGCAAAAGCATTGGAGCTTCAGCATCAGCATCAGTCTTTCCAATGAACATTCAGGACTGATTTCCTATAGGATTGGCTGGTTTGGTCTCCTTGCTGTCCAAGGGACTCTCAAGAGTCTTCAACACTACAAGTCAAAAGCATCAATTCTTTAGCAACCAGCTTTCTTTATAGTTCAACACTCACATCCACACATGACTACTGGAAAAGTAGTCCAGACAATAATGAAAGAAGTTTCCCTCTTACCCAGAAAGCCTGTGGCTCTTCCATTCTCACACTAGTTTCATTCATACACAAAATTCGATGAGAACTTTGGTGGACACCTCAGTTGACAGAAGCATCTGGAACTGACAAACAAATGTATATATAAAAGCTAAATTTCCTTTTAACATATCCCTGTTCCCAAGACTTTTGGATTTCTGATTTATGAATAGAGCTTAACAACCTCCAGCAATGCACAACTTAATAACTCTTTTGTGTTCTCTCGGCCACAGGATGAATAAAGACCGTTAAATGACAACCATCTTCTAGTACTTGAAGGCTATAAAATCCAAGGTATAAAAATGAGGCAGAGGGAAATAGTGTAAATAGTGCAGTGACATTTAGAAGAAAAGGAACTTGGGGAATAATAACTGGGAAAACTTCCTTATGTCTAAGATCAGCTGGATGATGAAATAGTCTCTGAGGGAAATGGTGGGAGCCTTCAAGCTTAGACTGTTTTGAAATCTGAAGAGATTTAGCCCCAGAGGCCAATACTATGGGATCACTTTTTTTTTTTAACAACAAAGCAACAACATTACTTAATGGATCTTTTCCACCCAAACACCAATTCACTGAATCAGAACTTGATACTGTGTCTCTTATTCAAATAACATATTCATTTTGGAACCAAGTGACAACACCCTCAAGGTTCGGGCAGTCACATATGGTAGCTATTTCTGGATGCTTCCTCCTTAAGTAATTGTAGTCAACAAATAGTTGTACTGATGCTTTTTCCTTCCACCTTTCCTTCCATCCATACTTTGTCCTTCTGTCTTTGTTTTCTTCCTCCCTCCTTTTTATCCTCTCTTCCTTGTTTTTCTTCCTCTTTCCTTTTCTTCCCTCTTTCTTGTAGTTTCATCTTTTTTTTTTCCCAGAAATGCATGACATCTTGAACAAGCATCTTTTCCCTCTTCCATCATCAATTTTTAAAGCAGATCTTACCCAGAGTCTCAACTCTAAGTGTCTACATTCTGGAGTGCTTGAGAATGGCCTAGCTGGTAAAAAAAAAAAAGAAAAAAGGACACAGAAAATGGGGCAGACAGCTAATAAAAATGGGATGTAAACCCAATGAATGGGATGTAAATCCAATAAATTTGCTGCTAGATTAATCATTAAAAAACTATCAGAGATGTCTAAGAAACACTTGAATTGAATGCGGGGTGAGATTAGGGTATCTTTCATGTAAACAAATAGTTTTCCTTAGTTCAGTATTAGCCACATCTCAACATATTCAAATTCATTGTATAATTTCTCAACTTTCCACTTGGTTTTGCTGTACAACTGTTCACAGAGCCATGTCTTCCTGTCTCTGTTGTATATTACTTGGCTCTGAAATACATTTGGAGGCAACTGAACCACAACGGTTCCTTCAGTAAGGGAGTGAGTAAGGTGAGTGTGATCTTATGTAACAGTCACATCGGAAGCAGCTGGGGGAAGGGAGAGCTTGGTATAACCCAGACCAGCCACAGGAAAGATCTACCCAAGCATCAATCATCATGCTCAGAGTGACAGTATTTAAGCTTGTCCCCTGACAGACAGAGAGGAAGGGGCAGGGGGGAGGGAGAAACAGAGAAGCAGGGGAGAATGGGCAAGCTCCTGCCCAGGCTGTTAGAGGAACATATACACTGGCCTTATTTTGAATTTGAATGAATAATCTCTGTGTCCTCAGCAGGACTGTTGTTCTGGGAAGTTTGCATTTCTGTTTACATGCCTGCCCTGGCTCTCACAGCGTGGGAGCAGGCAAATGTTAAGTGGCTGGTTTAACGTTTACACTGGAAAGCACTTTATCAAGAAAGTTTATACACTTGGCCACCCAAAAATGCAACATATATTTCCCTGGATTTTTCATCTCTGGTACCCTTTAGAAAAAGTGGAAACAGTGGCAGATTTCATTTTCTTAGGCTCCAAAATCACTGCAGATGGTGACTGCAGCCATGAAATTAAAAGATGCTTGCTCCTTGGAAGAAAAGCTATGACAAACCTAGACTGCATATTAAAAAGCAGAGACATCACTCTCCCAACAAAGGTCTGTAGAGTCAAAGCTATAATTTTCCCAGTAGTCATATATGGGTGTGAAAGTTGGGCTATAAAAAAGGCTGAGTGCCAAAGAATTGATTCTTTTAAACTGTGGTGCTGGAGAAGACTCTTGAGAGCCCCTTGGACAGCAAGGAGATAAAACCAGTTAATTCTAAAGGAAATCAGTCCTGAATATTCATTGGAAGGACTGATGCTAAAGCTGAAGCTCCAATACTTTGGCCACTTGATGTGAAGAGCTTAACACTGGGAAAGATTGAGTTCAGGAGGAGAAGGGAGTGACAGAGGATGAGACGGTTGGATGCCATCACCAACTCAGTGGGCATGAGTTTGAGCAAATTCTGGGAGATAGTGAAGGACAGGGAAGCCTGGCATGCTGCGGTCAGTGGGGTCACAAAGAGTCAGACACAACTGAGTGACTGAACTGATAGATAGATTTTGCTTTCTTTAAGTTTTTAGCTTCTTTCATTAACTTTGGGGCTTACTCACATGATGCTGGATATGATTCCTATTTCATTGCATATGACTCAGCAAAAAACTGACACACAGAAATTGCCTTTACTGTCTGAACCTGAAATCACAGGGCAGGGAAATAAGAGTGAAAGCTCTTCACATGAGACAGATTAATAGATTACTATATTTTTTTCCCATTTTAAATTTTATTGCAACTATTGTAGCCCAATTGGACAAGAACGTTACTCTTTACCTTCAAGATGTGAAACGTATTTAATTAGATCAGAGATTTTTCTTCTTCACTGAAACCTCTCCCTTGTCTTCATCTTTATTACTTTGGGGGGGAAAAGGAAAGAATTGCAGCCTCTTTGGGTTTGCAGTTGAAGCTATATTTTCTCAGGCTATTATAGAGAGACTCCCATTATGAAATCCATTCTCTAACACCTGCAGGACCTGTCTTTCACTGACAGAGTGGTGGTTCTAGTAACTGAGTAATAGGGAGGGAGATACGTCTTAGCATTCGGCACATTTTATTCATTACCAAGTAGTAAATAGTATGCCTCTGCCCTCTATTTATAGTATAATTGAATTCCCGACACTGGCTACACATCTGGTCAAACTGGAAAGCACATTTGCAGTCACCTTTCCTGTTTGAACTCCTAATGTATTACAGACTCCAGAAAGATTCTGCAGATAACAGAAACATAAGACAGTTTTTAAAAAAACCCTCATGAAGGATGCTTCTACAGATTTCCAATGGAAGTGTCAGTCTGTGGGACAGTTGTGGTTGCAGAGACCCTCTTGAACTGGGTAACATAATAAATGCCATTACTAGTGATGTAAATAAAGAATGCAGTGCTAGGGCTTTTGCCAGGTTGGTGAAAAGTGCCAATTAGACGAAGCTGGCAATGGCTTCTAACTCTTTGCGCAACCATTCATTCACATACGTCTGTATACAAAGTCCTGAGTTCCCACATGTGGGCTTCCAATTTGTAGAAGACTGGTTTTCATTAGTCTGGGAAGGAATTTGTTCCACATTTTTTTAAGGATTTGAATTCTAGGGAAAGAGTGAAAAAAAGGAATCTAACTGAATAGTAGGCTTAAAATACGTAACAGTCAAACAGAGAGTTTTGCAGTTCAGAGAACTAACTAGTCACAAATTCCATTACCCAATGACTTTAAGAAATGTGATAGAATGTAATTGTGCTCACTTTTCCCAGGATATGAGTTTTCTGAAAAATATTTTGTAACTGGAGGTAATTCTTGCTTTTCTACTGGATATTTAGTTAGCTATGGGTAGCCTCATTGTGTTTTTATTTATGAGTCAATGCTCATGCTCCCAAGAAGCACTTCTCAGGGTTCATGTGAAAAACCTATAGCTTAGGAATCTTGGTATCCATACACTTTTTCTGGTTCCCCCAACTTCCTGACTTTCTAGGTCAAGAATTCTCAAACATTAATGTGCCAGAGGGTTACAGAAATGGCCTATTAAGCTAACTCAGTTCAGTTCAATTCAGTTGCTCAGTCGTGTTCGATTCTTTGCGACCCCAAGAATTGCAGCACACCAGGCCTCCCTGTCCATCACCAACTCCCGGAGTTCACTCAAACTCACATCCATCGAGTCCATGATGCCATCCAGCCATCTCATCCTCTGTCGTCCCCTTCTCCTCCTGCCCCCAATCTCTCCCAGAATCAGAGTCTTTTCCAATGAGTCAACTCTTCTCATGAGGTGGCCAAAGTACTGGAGCTTCAGCTTTAGCATCATTCCTTCCAAAGAACACCCAGGACTGATCTCCTTTAGAATGGACTGGTTGGATCTCCTTGCAGTCCAAGGGACTCTCAACAGTCTTCTCCAACACCACAATTCAAAAGAATCTNCTTTAGAATGGGCTAGTTGGATCTCCTTGCAGTCCAAAGGACTCTCAAGAGTCTTTTCCAACACCACAGTTCAAAAGCATCAATTCTTCGGCACTCAGCTTTCTTTTTTTTTTAATTTAAATTTATTTATTTTAATTGGAGGCTAATTACTTTACAATATTGTATTGGTTTTGCCATACATCAACATGAATCCGCCACAGGTATACACGTGTTCAGCTTTCTTTATAGTCGAACTCTCACATCCATACATGACCACTGGAAAAACCATAGCCTTGACTAGACGGACCTTTGTTGGCAAAGTAATGTCTCTGCTCTTCAATATGCTATCTAGGTTGGTCATAACTTTCCTTCCAAGGAGTAAGCGTCTTTTAATTTCATGGCTGCAGTCACCATCTGCAGTGATTTTAGAGCCCAGAAAAATAAAGTCAGCCACTGTTCCCACTGTTTCCCCATCTATTTGCCATCAAGTGATGGGACTGGATGCCATGATCTTCGTTTTTTGAATGTTGAGCTTTAAGCCAACTTAAAGAGGAGAGTCAAACAGCTGACAGCACAAAGACAATGGAAACCAACACAACCATTACAAAAATTTTTCATAATGAAAAATTTAGACACAGCCACTTGGAAATATGTTTTTGAAGCAAAATGAATAAAACGTGGTGCTTTCCAATAGAATATACCAACACTGAAGGTCATGTTCTAATGTTTGGGGGTTTTCCACACAGAAATCTGGTAGAAGGAAAGTTTTAATTGAGGTTTGATTAAGATCTCTTCGTGGGTCAAGGATTTTAATTTTTGGTACAAAAGAAGTATACAGTTGCTTACTTTTGACAATTAAAAAGTAGGCTACTAAGAGGCTAAGATGGAATGACTTTAGTATTTGTTGGCCCATGAGCTCCCACTGTGGACTGGGTGGACTGGGCGAGCATGTGGCTGTCATCTGCCCCTACTGTCAACATGACCTTTCTAAAACCACCGACTCAGATGAAGGATAATGAACAGTGAGGACAGGCAGTCTCACACCGAGTGATTCTGATAAACACACCAAAGTCTAGAAACCACTGATTTACAGGAGAGCATGATCATCTAACATGTAGCTTGACAGAACATTTGCACGTTACCAATACTTAGCCCGACAGAGTACATGACATCTCATTTGGGCCGTTAGAATGCCTATTCCTGTTAGTTCAGGGAAATACCCAGGATTCATTGATACATAATTCAAGTGTCCTCAGATGAAAGTCCACAGAAAAATCAGTCCCTTGGTGGATCAGCAGATGGGTGGTCCAGGACTAGTATAAAATATAAATTGCACAAAACTGTGAGCTATGTCATTTAGTCAATTGATGTTAAGAACCTACACTAAAAGAGAACCCAAACCACATACTTCAAAATATACCATATTTATTCAAATGCAATCTTTTATTCACTTTTGCCTCTTCTGTTTCTTTTCTGGGATGGAAATGAGGAGAAGTAGGATGAAGTCATTTAAGGCCCTGTACTGCACTAAAATAATCTGTGGGCTTTCTGCTTTTGCAGGTGGCTCAATCTCTGGGCGGGAAGATCCCCTGGAGGAATAAATGGCAACCCACTCTTGTATTATTGCCTGGAGAATCCCATGGACAGAGGACCCTGGCAGGCTGCAGTCCATGGGGTCGCAAAGAGTTGGACGTGACTGAGTGATAAATACTTTCATTTTGCCTTTGCAAGTTGGAAACCACTGGGATGACTTGAAATATCTGTCCCTGTCAGGTCAGACATAAAATATCCTAGAGCATCGACAAGGCGGCCAACACAGATTACATCTTAGCCATCGCACTGAAATCTATCAAACTATTTGATGTCATGAATTACTTCTGATGCAAGTACTTCTTATTGGGAAATCTAAATGATTCCGAGCATCTCAGAGGCAAAGGGAAAATGTGAGGAACAACCTCTCTGTATGGGTCCTGAAAGGTGGTGATTGCACAGCAGCTACAGAAAATCACTGTGAAACCAAAGAAATGCTGGCAATTGAGACAAAAATTATCCTAAACTTTGAAAGCAGACAGAACAGAGTTCTCTCTGATCACTGGAAAAACCTGAGATTCTTCAACATATGACTCAGGAATNGGTGGTGATTGCACAGCAGCTACAGAAAATCACTGTGAAACCAAAGAAATGCTGGCAATTGAGACAAAAATTATCCTAAACTTTGAAAGCAGACAGAACAGAGTTCTCTCTGATCACTGGAAAAACCTGAGATTCTTCAACATATGACTCAGGAATATAGGAAAACTGTGATGTCCAGAAGGCGGCCCAGGTTTCCTTAGGCACAAGTGATACCAAACTAACCTCTACTCTTTTGTAATTGGAATATTTAATTTGTGGATTTGACATGTTTAAATGCCAGTCACTGAGGAAAAAGCCTGCGGTCTCCCATGAACATTCTGTGAATCAATTTTAATCAAACTCTATTCTTACATCTTCAGTGTTATTCATTCACCCAATCACCATCGTGGTCACCAAGACTGCACCAGCTGGAGTCATGGACTGGTTTCCCAGAGCCTGTTACCTCTGTTTCCTTCCAAGCTGACACTCAGCACTTCTGAAAAGTCTGTGGCTACTGCTGAGATCTGCCCAATAGACGACAAGCACTAACAGGCAGAATTCACCTCTTCAGGTGGGTCGGGCAGTTAGTGTTTATTCTAAATGGAGGCTTCACTATTCTTACACCAATGGCGTTCTGTATTGCTAAAAGGAATCTGTGTTTGCTTTTAAAGAGAGAACAACTAAGGCAGGTGACTGTCATCATCTACTCTGACCTCACAAGCCATTTGATAAAACTCCTCCTGGGTCTTGGGGGATAAGATGGTAGAAGGCTGGCAATACGCCAGTGCACTTCAAAACACTGTGCTCGTCCTGCGCTTTTAATCAACATTTCAGGGCACTTAATCATACACTCAAGCGGAATCAGAATGGGCTAATGTGCTTTCAAAGTGGTTACTGAATGATGGATGTCAATTCACAGAGGAAGGTTTCCAGGGCTGTACCACTGGGCTCTGTTCTTGGTCTGGGGCGGTGGACACGACAATGTCACTTTACCACCAAGGCCACTTAAGAAGAGGCCCAGGAGTCAAACACCGAAACTACAATGAGAAGGGATGTGTTCGACCCTCGCCTGATTTTCTGGAAATAAACATTCCATGCACACAGAATTCTAAGCAGGAGGAAAATTTTAAAACTATCACTCGCTTTTCCAGTGTGTAATTAGGAAAGACTGGACTAAAGACTCAGGTCTCTTGACTCTTAGCCAAACATGCTCTTGTTTTTGTGAGATGTGTAGTTATGAAAGTAAATACTCTGTTAGACCCAGGCCCAAATGCCAGATCTGCAATGTGCACACTGGATAGAGGTAATTCCTAAAATATACATCATACCTTTATAAAAACACATTTGTGTATTTTACAAAACACCTCTTAAGAGTAAATCATATTGGGCCAAGACAGAGAATAAGGGAGGAGACAACATAAATCTTTGCAAATCAATGCTTCTTAATGTCAATTTATCTTTTTAATGAAAAGCCACTGATAAACCATGCCATTGGGTTAAGTATCTAATGCATGCTGTAGGCTTTGCACAAGAGCTGGGAGCACTCAATAAGAAGTAGCTGTTATGATGAATAGGCAGTTTATGCTTTCACACAATGGCAATAAAACTCCAGGATGGTGTTTGTCAAGCAGCCCCAGCCCAAGTGTAATGGACGGATAACAGTCACCCCTTCCACCCACTGCCAGAGGGCCAGCCTAGGATTCTGGGTAATGACTCACTCCCACAGATGTTCAAGCTGGTTTTAGAAAAGGCAGAAGAACCAGAGCTCAAATCGCCAACATCTGCTGGGTCATCGAAAAAGCAAGAGAGTTCCAGAAAAACATCTATTTCTGCTTTATTGACTATACCAAAGCCTTTGACTGTGTGGATCACAATAAACTGTGGAAAATTCTGAAAGACATGGGAATACCAGACCACCTGAGCTGCCTCTTGAGAAACCTATNTACTTTACTAGCCTGTGAGATGAGGGCAATTGTGTGGTAGTTTGTGCATTCTTTGGCATTGCCTTTCTTTGGGATTGGAATGAAAACTGACCTTTTCCAGTCCTGTGGCCACTGCTGAGTTTTCCAAATTTTCTGTAATATTGAGTGCAGCACTTTCATAGCATCATCTTTCAGGATTTGAAATAGCTCAACTGGAATTCCATCACCTCCACTGGCTTTGTTCATAGTGATGCTTTCTAAGATCGTTTAGAACTAAAACCCAAAAAAGATGTCTTTTTCATTATAGGGGATTGGAATGCAAAAATAGGAAGTCAAGAAACACCTGGAGTAACAGGCAAATTTGGCCTTAGAATATGGAAAGAAGCAGGGCAAAGGCTAATAGAGTTTTGCCAAGAGAAAACACTAGTCATAGCAAACACCCTCTTCCAACAACACAGAGAAGACTCTACACATGAACATCACCAGATGGTCAACACTGAAATCAGATTGATTAAACTAACTAGCCACCCCCAAAGATTAAGTCCAGATCTAGGATGGGCCCTAGATTCTGCATTTTTAACAAACACCCTACACATAGTTCAGATACAATGATTTTAGAAGTTCTTTTAGAAACACTATTGTAGGAATATTTCTCTAGTTCAGCTTTTCTTTTCTCTCAACTTACACACATTTTGGAGGGTGGGGACTTCTGGAGTTACTGTGCGTATTCTTGGTAACTGGGGGGTAGCTTGTTGCTTTTAGACTCAAAAGCATGAGTTCCCTCATGTTCAGGGGCCTTAAAGAATGACTGATCTTTCAATGATCCTCCAGTGATCATACATCTAATCAATGACTCTGTCCTAAGGATGGCTTGGTGATTCGCATTCATTCTTTTCTAATATGCAAATCAGATGGGAGAGGAAAGTCATCAGTGAAACAGATACCCTACTACCACAGGGATATTATTGAAATAAATATAATATTTACATTATTATATGACTATAGTGTTGCATAATAATTTATTAAAATGACACATTCTTATAATAATATGATATGTCTGCATGATTGCATCAATTAACTATCAGATGAAAATTATGAGTTATGCATCTTCTAAGAGCCGACTCACTGGAAAAGACCCTGTTGCTGGGAAAGACTGAAAGCAAAAGGAAAAAGGGGCAGCAGAAGATGAGAGGGTAGATACAATCAGCGACTCAATGGTCGTGAATTTGAGCAAACTCTGGGAGACGGTGGAGGACAGAGGACCCTGGCGTGCTGCAGTTCACTGGGTCACGAAGAATCAGACATGACTTAGGGACTCAACAGTAACAACAATTACTAATCACTATCAATAATGTGTAGAACTGGAAGATTTTACTGGGAGCTGCAGCAAAAACATTGGGTGATATCTACGTGTTAAAAACTGATTTGATTTCATAATGTTCTTTTCTCTCTGATTACCTGAACATTTTATGTAATTTTAGCTTTTGTCCTAGTTATTCAATAGTCCCCTTGTTTCTATATTTTGTTCTGTATGTTATTATTCCACACCATCTGTGGCTGTAACCATCTCTCTCCCGAGCCCACTTTTGTTCAATGTGTGCAATCACCGACAGAAGAGAGAAAAAATTAACCGGAAAAAAAAATGATGCAAAGAAAGATTTAGGGTCCTGCAGATGTTTCCAGCTGAAATACCAGCTGGCATTGTCGTTGTTTGTGTGGAGTGGAATCCCAGAAGCCAATGAAAGGAGACAATCAGTTGTAGCTGACGCAATTTTTTTTTATTTCCACTTTCCTAACACAGATGAATCTGATGCAAATTGTTTGAAAATAAGAGCCTTACAGCTAAGTGCATTACCATACTCTACTGCAGAAAACTAAATTTCCCAGTGACGTGATAATGTCTGGAAATACTGCCTTCTAAAGGTTGTTAAAATCCTTGGAGGAATCCCTAGTTATTTTGATTGTTGGTGCAGTTGTAGGTGACACAAATAATTAGAATTCTTATTCTTCAGCTTTATAATGTACCTTCTTCAAAGAATTCAAGGGCCTTGGGACTTCCCTGGTGATACAGTGGTTAAGACTCTTGCACTTCCCAACCAAGATGTCCATCGACAGATGAATGGATAAAGAAACAATGGTACATATATACAATGGAATATTACTCAGCTATAAAAAAGGAACACATTTGAGTCAGTTCTAATGAGCTGGATGAACTTAGAGCCTATTGTACAGAGTGAAGTAAGTCAGAAAGAGAAAAACAAAAATATATTAATGCAGCTATATGAAATCTGGAAAGATAATACCACTGAACCTATTTGCAGTACAGCAATGGAGATGCAGACACAGATCAGATTTACGGACACACCAGGGGAAGGAAAGGGTGGGACGAATGGAAATAGAAGCATTGAAACATATATATTACCATATGTAAAATAGATAACCTGTGGGAATTTGCCATATGACACAGGGAACTCAAACCCAGTGCTCTGTGACATCCTAGAGAGGTGGGTTGGGGAGGGAAGTGGGAGGGAGACTCAAATACCTACAGCTTATTC
Source organism: Neotragus pygmaeus (assembly GCA_006410875.1). Taxonomy (NCBI): domain Eukaryota; kingdom Metazoa; phylum Chordata; class Mammalia; order Artiodactyla; family Bovidae; genus Neotragus; species Neotragus pygmaeus. The sequence continues at coordinate 1,861,347 of SJYV01050321.1, forward strand.
ATGTTGATGTATGGCAGAAACCGACACAATATTGTAAAGCAATTATCCTCCAATTAAAAATAAATAAAGTTAAAAAATTAAACCATTATTCTAAAACAGAAAGATTCCACACTGGCCAATGCAAGGGGCACAAATTTGATCCCTCTTGGGGAACTAAGGTCCTGCATGGTATGTGGTGTGGTCAAGAAAATATGAGGAAAAAAAAAAGAGCTCAAGCATCTTTACAAACAAAATAGCAATCGGAGAAAGGCTGTACCACATCCTGACCCACACTCAGTAATAGTTACAAGGGACCACTGGTAAAATGTTATGGTGTGTGTGTGTGTGCTAGTCACTTAGTCATGTCCAACTCTTTGTGACCCCATGGACTGTAGCCCACCCAGCTCCTCTGTCCAAGAATACTGGAGTACATTGCCATTTCCTTCTCCAGGGGATCTTCCTGACCTAGGGATTGAACCCGAATCTGTTGCATTTCAGGCAGATTCTTTACCATCTGAGCCACACCATGGAAGCCCTAAGAAATGTTACGGTAGACCTTTAAAATATCAACCTCAAAATGATAGCAGTGTATTATCCTATACTTGAAGATAATGGTAATTAATTGGTATAATGGTAATAATAGTAATAGCTCAATGTTTATGATATATCAGGTACTTTATTTGAATCTCACAAAAGTATATGATTTGGATACAACAGACTGGTTCCAAATTGGAAAAGGAATATGTCAAGGCTGTATATTGTCACCCTGCTTATTTAACTTATATGCAGAGTACATCATGAGAAACACTGGGTTGGAAGAAGCACAAGCTGGAATCAAGACTGCGGGGAGAAATATCAATAACCTCAGATATGCAGATGACACCACCATCATGGCAGAAAGTAAAGAGGAACTAAAAAGCCTCTTGGTGAAAGTGAAAGATGAGAGTGAAAAAGTTGGCTTAAAGCTCAACATTCAGAAAATGAAGATCATGGCATCTGGTCCCATCACTTCATGGGAAATAGATGGGGAAACAGTGGAAACAGTGTCAGACTTTACTTTTGGGGCTGCAAAATCACTGG
>SJYV01050321.1:1867253-1883555 GCA_006410875.1 Neotragus pygmaeus
ATTGAAGAGCAGAGACATTACTTTGCCAACAAAGGTCCATCTAGTCAAGGCTATGGTTTTTCCAGTGGTCATGTATAGATGTGAGAGTTGGACTGTGAAGAAAGCTGATCACTGAAGAATAGATTCTTTTGAACTGTGGTGTTGGAGAAGATTGTTGAGAGTCCCTGTACTGCAAGGGGATCCAACCAGTCCATTCTGAAGGATATCAGCCCTGGGGTTTCTTTAGAAGGAATGATGCTAAATCTGAAACTCCAGTACTTTGGCCACCTCATGAGAAGAGTTGGAAAAGACTCTGATACTGGGAGGGATTGAGGGCAGGAGGAGAAGGGGACGACAGAGGATGAGATGGCTGGATGGCATCACGGACTCGATGGACGTGAGTTTGAGTGAACTCCGGGAGTTGGTGATGGACAGGGAAGCCTGGCGTGCTGAGATTCATGGGGTCGCACAGAGTCGGATATGACTGAGCGACTGAACTGAACTGATTAAACTAATTTACAAATGAAAAACCTGCAGGTATAGAAATTTTAAATAATCTGCCTAAAGTTGCATAATCAATATTTTGCCTGAGATTCACACAAAGATCCAATTCAAGAACCTCTGGACTCTTAATTAGTTTGCAGTATTAAGTCATTTGATTCTTACATTTTATTGGTTTGCATTTTGGAGATACTGGAAATGACAAGAAAATTTAAATAGCAGACAGAAGGGTTCCTCCTTTGACTCGTGTCAATATCGATATTCAGTAGGCCAACAAATATTGGGAAGCATTTTCTGCATTGATCATCCTTTGAGGAGTTGAGGATACTGGTCTCTGTAAGTAAGTTGTTTAGAAAACTGTGAGAGACAACTCTTTAAACAAACAATGGACTGTTACATGGTAACTTACTTAGTTGCTAAGGAAACTCAGCCAAGTGGTGCTTATACTCCTGGGGACTGGAGTCCACAATGAGGTCAAGAGCTGGTCTGTCCGTGAAACAAACCACTCAATTCAGAGAATCTAACTGCTGTCATGCGTTTCCCAATGATACTGCTGAAGAGAAAGGCTTATGGTAACACGTGAGAAATTTTCACTGAGGGCTTCAAAATTCTCTACCACTTAAAAGTGAGTTGAAGGTGGTGGGAATGGAGGCAATTTGTCCTCTGTCCTCTGTCCTCTGTTACTACCCACAACTCTTCTTTAAATTAAGCAGCTGCAGCCTTGGATGCATGCTGCGATTCCATCAAATGGAATCAGGCAAAGATAGCAACGGCCTTCCTTTCATTGCTTCCTAGGTGGCGCTAGTGGTAAAGAACCCGCTAGCAAATGCAGGAGGCATGAGACGTGGGTTTGATCCCTGGGTTGGGAAGATCCCCTGGAGGAGAGAATGGCACCCCACTCCAGTACCCTTGCCTGGAAAATCCCATGGATGGAGGAGCCTGGTAGGCTGCAGTCCNTTAAGCAGCTGCAGCCTTGGATGCATGCTGCGATTCCATCAAATGGAATCAGGCAAAGATAGCAACGGCCTTCCTTTCATTGCTTCCTAGGTGGCGCTAGTGGTAAAGAACCCGCTAGCAAATGCAGGAGGCATGAGACGTGGGTTTGATCCCTGGGTTGGGAAGATCCCCTGGAGGAGAGAATGGCACCCCACTCCAGTACCCTTGCCTGGAAAATCCCATGGATGGAGGAGCCTGGTAGGCTGCAGTCCATGGGGTTGCTAAGGGTCAGACATGACTGAGCGACTTCACTTTCACTTTTCACTTTCCTGCATTGGAGGAAGAAATGGCGACCCACTCCAGTGTTCTTGCCTGGAGAATCCCAAGGACGGGGGAGCCTGGTGGGCTGCCGTCTATGAGGTTGCACAGAGTCGGACATGACTGAAGCAACTTAGCAGCAGCAGCAGCAGTCCCTGAAGCCAAGCACACCAAGAGCTGGGACCAATCACCACATTGTCTACTCATGAAATTAATAAGGATGACTCTCTATGGTTTGTGCTTGGCAGGGAAATACTCTTTCACATGTGGCCAGCATATATTTGGCCAGCAGACCGAGAGTCTGCAGGCAGATAAAACAAGCAATCCCAGTTATCCACTGGTTGAGAGCAAAACACATCTTAGAGCCTCTATCCCAGCCCTGGATGGATTGATTCATTGACGAGGAATTTTGCTAAAGAAAAAAAAAAAAAAAAGATGTCCAGTCTGGACAATAGTCCAAACAAGGCTTTAAGTGGCAAAGCTTTCTGTGACATTACAGATCTGTCTAGCAAAGGATGATTTAATAAGTTTGTGAAAGGTTTACATGCCTCAGTTAGACCAAGGACATAAAGAAAGCTGCAAGCAAGTTAGGAGCATTTTCGTTGTTGTTGTTAAGCGTTTTTATTTTATTTTACTTTATTTGGCTGCACCAGGTCTTAGTTGTGGCATGCAGGATCTAATTCTCTGACCAAGGATTGAACCCAGGTCCCCTGCACTGGGAGTATGGAGTCTTAGCCACTGGACCACCAGCGAAGTCCCAAATTAGAAACATTTTTAACCTGAAAGTAAGGGGAACAGAAACATTTTCTCCCAAGATCTCACCTAGGCATCATAAAGCTTACCAATATTTCTTGTTTCAAAGTTGAAAAATTCATTGGTACTAACAGTCTCTCCAGAGATAATTGACAGGAGCTGGTAGAGTTGAGGGCATTCAGAAATATCCAATGCCTTTGTGATTTGCAGAAAACATTGCAAAAAATAAACTTTTGTTTCATTTTGCCAGAAAAAGAAAGTCTGTGAAAGGTTATGTTAGGTTTCAAATATTTATGAATCCAGTCTTCACTGTGGCTTTGGTCTTTCAAACTCTCTCAACATTTCTCTCAACATCTTGTTAAACTCTATTCAGGGCCCATTTTTTAAATCCAAATTAAAAAAAAAAAACTAAAAGCCATTGATATTTCTTCCAAATACGTTAAAAACCACTAGGCCCTGCATTTCAAGGATCTCTGTTTCATGTTTCCAAGTCTACCATCTCTGCTCATTCTGCCCGCATCCTGAAACCACAGAGAGCTCACCTCTCCGTTTCTGGCCTTATTTGATCTTTCGAGATTAATCAACTTACATCTCAAGAGCCCTTCACCACTCTGATGAGGATTTCAAAAATAGCAGATTGCAGATGTAAACTTTATCTCTTTGGAAGGAATGATGCTAAAGCTGAAACTCCAGTACTTTGGCCACCTCATGAGAAGAGTTGACTCACTGGAAAAGACTCTGATGCTGGGAGGGATTGGGGGCAGAAGGAGAAGGGGACAACAGAGGATGAGATGGCTGGATGGCATCACCGAGTCGATGGACGTGAGTCTGAGTGAACTGCAGGAGTTGGTGATGGACAGGGAGGCCTGGTGTGCTGCGGTTCATGGGGTCGCAAAGAGTCGCACACGACTGAGCGACTGAACTGGACTGAACTGAGTGCTCATAATGAGTAAATTGAGAGGAGCTGGTCCCCATAAAACAGCCTGCTGCTCTTGGTAGGGGTCAGCATGAAGTTTTTATCCTCACCCACCAGACACGTACATGTACTTAATCTCACCCTATTTTTTTAAGACTTTTTTTGATGTGGACCATTTTTTAAGCCTTTGTTGAATTTGTTACAATATCGCTTCTGTTTTTGATTGTTTTGGCTGTGAAGCATGTGGTATCTTAGCTCCCCAACCAGGGACTGAACGTACACCCTCTACGCTGGAAAGTGAAGTCTTAACCACTGGACCATCAGGGAAGTCCTGCATCCTATTTTTTAAGAATGGCAACTCTGACCAGGTCACTAAGCTGCTTTTATTTATTTAACAGATTCTTATTCAGTGCCTTCCACAGGCTACATAGGCCTGAAACTTGTTATAAAAATGATCCCTGGTTACCCAACACCTAGAGAACATGTTGCAAGTCACTCATCTTTCTCATAATCCTTTAACCATCTGCCAACCTATCATCTTAGACTCACTTCCGTCCCTCCTTTCACTGTTATTCCCCTTCAGGTCACTCCCTACCCTTGGCAGCTATGATGCATTCTGTATTCATCCATATATGTTTACTTGTAATTTCACAAATATTGCACCATACTTTGCTCATGTTCATCTTAATCATTGCATTTGGAATGCTTCCTCTGTCTTTTCTGGAATATCTTCTGCCCCAACACATACACACAAATACACACACACACACACACACACACACACACCCCTGAATAGGAAACTAATATAAATCATTTAAGACTCAGTTTTAAAAGGCCTTCTTTTGACATATTCCCTAACTAAATGCCATGGTTAAAATGGCTACAATTTCTTTTTTTTTTTATCTATACAATGTTTTATTACAATGTATGATAGAAGTTAAGTTTTGTTATAGGCTAGGAGTTTTGCTTCCACTTTTAATAAAAACAATTTTAAATGGATAACCAACAAAGACCAACTGAAAGCACAGGGAACTCTGCTCAGTATTCTGTAACAATCTAAATGGCGAAAGAACTTCAAAAAGAACAGATACGTGTATATGTATAACTGAGTCACTTGGTTATATATCTGAAACTAACACAACACTGTTAATCGACTGTGTGTGTGTGTGTCTGTGCGCACGCACTAAGTTGCTTCAGTCTTATCTAACTCTTTGCAACCATCCTTCCCTGGTAGCTCAGCTGGTAAAGAATCTGCCTGCAATGCGGGCGACCTGGGTTTGGTCCCTGGGTTGCAAGGCTATGGACTATAGCCCACCAGGCTCCTCTGTCCATGGAATTCCCCAGGCAAGAATACTGAAGTGTGTGGCCCTTCCCTTCTCCACGGATCTTCCCAATGCAAGGATCAAACCCATGCCTTTTCTGTCTTCGGCACTGGCTGGGGGTTCTTTACCACTAGTGCTACCTGAGAAGTCTCATTGACCAATTATACTCCAGTGTAAAATAAAAAGTTAAGAGAAAACACAAAAAGCACACACTGAAGAGCAAAGAACAATAATTTTTGGAACTAGTGAAAAAGCAGCAATGTATTTCTTTTGAGGAAAAATCCTGCCACAAACGGAGTGCCAGGAGGAGGAGTACCTTATAACTTTATTACTGTTAAAATGGCTATAGTTTCTTCTCAGCTCCTCCCATCATGAGGTGGGGATGGTTTCCACTATTGTTGATTCTGGAATAGACCAGTTCCTTGTTGTCTCCAATAACATGCAGTGGATGTGACATCATACAGCTGCCAAGCCTCAGCTCAAGAGGCCTTGCGGTTTTTGCTCTCACTCTCTTGGAAAGTTGCAGCCACCTTGTCAAACACCTGGGCTAGTCCGCTGGATGGGCCACATGCGGGAGAACCAAGATGCTCAGCTGATAATCCGACATCCAACCTAATGACCAGGGATGTGAGCACCTTTCTTTGCCTGTCTGACCTGGTTGAATCACCATGAGTAATTCCAGGAAACACCAACGGAAGAAGTGTGTGCCTCAGTTCAGACTTCAGAGAAAAAACATGAACAAATAAACTCCAATTGCTTAAACCCACTTAGTTCTGGAAAGGTGTGTTACATAGCAGTAGGTAGGTGGTATAACCCCACCCCAGTTCCAACCGCAGATAGCTAGTCATTTTGAATTCTGAAACACCATAGCACCCTGTGTCTACTTGTAATATAGTAAGAGTCACATTTTAACATGATCATGTGTTTATGCATTTCTCCACTACTTGACTCTGAGTTCTCTAGAAGCAGAAATAGCCCCAGGACCTCACAACGAGCCTGAATACACAGCAGGCACTGAAGAAATAACTGTTAACAAACATCTGAAGACTTAGCCTTCATAAGGATAGATTCTATCATGTTGATTCTGTTTGAGTGTGTTAACCAAACCGTGGGCAGAAGAGACTTCACCTTCCATACTGGGACAATGGTGAACCTCATGCCCCAGAGCAGGGCTCACATGAGGTTAAATTTAGCAGCAGTAATAGATTGGATCTTTTCAGAGTCCTAAGATTAAATAGCCTCAGATGAGCAGTATTTCACTAGCTCTGCCAATCTAACAGCCAAGGGAACTCTTTGCTTGCAAAAAACAGAATGTAATTCCAAGCAAAATTCTGTAAGTCTTGGCTTTGCGACAAAATGCATTATAAAAATAAAAACATTTGTTTTATCCAATTCCTCTCCAGAGTTTTGGCCAGCATTATCCAGAACAAGTCAAATTGTCTTCTATAGTCTGTAGCTACTTGTATATTACTGGTAACATGGCTGGGAAAATGATGATCATATTAGTCATCTTTAGATCATAATTCTTCCAATTTAGAATCTATTTTTGCATATATTTTAGCTGGATGAATCCCATTGTTGAATAATTAAACAACCCATTTAGAAACATAGATGTAAAGTTACATTTTTATATTTCACTAAGGTTGCATTAGCACATTAAATACTATTTTCATCACATTTGTCATTATTAAAATCACGTCATTATTAAAACTACCATTAGTATAAAAATGTGTGTGTGTATGTTACGTCACTTCAGTCACATCTCAGTCTTTCTAACTCTGTGGACTATAGCTCTCCAGGCTCCTCTGTCCATGGGATTTTCCAGGCAAGAATACTGGAGTGGGTTGCCATGCTCTCTTCCAGGGAATTTTCCCAACCCAGGGATCAAACCCACATTTCTTGTGTCTGTGTCTCCAGCGCTGGCAAGCAGGTTCTTTATCACTAGCACCTCCTGGGAAGCTTCAATATAGAAGCCAAAAAAACTTGACTAGAGGACTCAAAGACATCTTCATTCCCTGCTTTGCTTTGTCAGTGACTTGCTCTTTGTGTCTTTGAATCTTAAATGTGTGTCCCTAGGTTTTTGTTGTTGCTGCTGATTCCTTTCATTAAGAAATAAAAGATTAACAAGATAAATTATGGTTGAAGATTTCATAGTAAGTGAGTGAATAGTTAGTAAATAGGTCATGCTTCAGCTAAATAGTGTGTAACCACTTATATTTTAGAAAATATTAAGACTTTTAACTATATCAGTAGGGTTTTCTGTTAAGTATTCTACAAACATTTTTATTAAAAATAAACTTAATAAATATTATATCTTTTGTTTTATTATTTCTCCAGTTCTACTGAAATATAATTAACATCCAGCATTGTATAATTTTAAGATCTACAGCACAATGATTTGACTCACACAAATTGTGAAATGACCACCACAGAAATTTAGTGGAATATTTATCATCTCATATAGATGCAGAAAAAAAAAAAGAGGAAAAAAAATTTTTCCGAGTGATAAGAACTCTGAGGATTTACTCTCTTAATGGCTTTCAAATAGACCAAACAACAACGTCAACTATCGTCATGATGTTGTACATTACACCCCTGGGGTCCGTCTATCTTATAACTGGAAGTTGAGACTGTTGACCTCCATCTTCTGATTCACCCTCTTTTTAGCCCTTGCCTCTGGTAACCACACACATTTGATCTCTTTTTCTAACTTGGTTTCTTGCTTTTTTATATTCCACATACACGTGAGATCATATGGTATTTGTCTTTCTCTGCCCAACCTTTTTCACTTAGCATAATGCCCTCAAGAGGCCCATCCACGTTGTCAAAAGTAGAAAATAGCAGAAATTCTTTATTTTTCATGGCTGAGTAACATGTATGTATATGCATATATATCACAACTTCTATATCCCTTTATCCACCTAGGGACATGGGTTGTTGCCATATCTTGGCTATTGTAAATAATGCTGCTATGAACACGGGGATGCAGAGATCTTTTCTACATTGTGTTTTCATTTTCTTCAGATATATTCCCAGAAGTAGAATTGCTGGATCATATGGTACGTCTGTTTTTTTTTTAAGGAAACTCAATACAGTTTTCCTTATTGCCGCCCCTATTTATAACTCTACTAACAGTACCTAAGAGTTCTCTTTTCTCCACATCTTTGCCAGCATTTGTTATCTCTTATCTTTTTTATTACAGTCATTCTAAACAGGCATGAAAATGATATCCCATTGTGGTCTTTATTTGCATTTCCCTAATGATCACTGATGTTGAGCACATTTTTATGTACCTATTGGCAGGAATTTTTTATTAATTACACAGTATTTGTTGATATCAATTTAAAATTACCACATGTGTTCATTTTTAGCTGTAACCAAAATTGATAACGGGTCAGTTTTGAAAATGATTTCAAAATGCCCAATCAAGATATATAGGAACAGTTTTTAATGATCTATTTTACTTTTTGCTATGGAACAGCAGTCCATCTGGCTCAAGAAAGACTACACATCTTTACTAAATTGCTGTAGTTTTGGCAAAATGCAAACTCAACTCCTCATTAGTAAGTCCTTATTTATTTGCAAGGAAATTTAATCCACATGATTTTGATTCGTTGACACTTACAGTAATATAAGCAAATAGTGTTTCATAAGTGCTACTTGATTTCTGAGAAGTCTTCGAGCCATATTTTGCTGTGATCTTTTTTCTTGGGATAAGAAAGTTTATTTTTACAGGTTGAAAAGAGGAAAGGGCTCAAATCTGAGCAGAAAATGTAGACCCTTAGCATGGTAGGAGGGGATGAAAAGAAAATGTCTTTGAGACTCATGACAGCCTAAGTACTGAGGGGTATCCTAGACAGGTAGATTGACCTTGACTTCCAGGTATACACTTTTTGGGTAAAGATTAACCTTTCAGCCAGCTTAAGCCAATAGTGATAAGCAAGCTGATTTGCCTTCCCAATACTATCCTTCAGAAGTCCCACATAGACGATCAATGAGTCAATTCGAGATACAAGTCAAACTTAAATAAATGGAAAGTTTGCTGATTTTGTGACAATCACGTACGTAGGTGAGCTAGAGAGTGAGTCACTTTTGTGTTCTCTGTTGACCTGGGTGCCAAAGAGACTCCACCTAAACTGAATGGCTGTCAAACTTCATCCCAGAGCAGTGACTCACTCACCCTCAAGGCTCACTCAAGGAACAATTTTGGCTCTGAAGACCACTAATCCTGGGAACTCCCCAGCTGAGAGGTGGGACTGGTGAGATTTAGAACTGCTGACTTGGAGTTGTGAGTCATGGGTGAGTGCCAACGAGCCAGCATAAATCATGTAAGCACTTGAATTTCATGGCCATTATTTATAATAGCGGGGTAATAGCCTAACTTTTATAGTAGATCTTTATTCACAGATATNTTCCGAGTGATAAGAACTCTGAGGATTTACTCTCTTAATGGCTTTCAAATAGACCAAACAACAACGTCAACTATCGTCATGATGTTGTACATTACACCCCTGGGGTCCGTCTATCTTATAACTGGAAGTTGAGACTGTTGACCTCCATCTTCTGATTCACCCTCTTTTTAGCCCTTGCCTCTGGTAACCACACACATTTGATCTCTTTTTCTAACTTGGTTTCTTGCTTTTTTAGATTCCACATACACGTGAGATCATATGGTATTTGTCTTTCTCTGCCCAACCTTTTTCACTTAGCATAATGCCCTCAAGAGGCCCATCCACGTTGTCAAAAGTAGAAAATAGCAGAAATTCTTTATTTTTCATGGCTGAGTAACATGTATGTATATGCATATATATCACAACTTCTATATCCCTTTATCCACCTAGGGACATGGGTTGTTGCCATATCTTGGCTATTGTAAATAATGCTGCTATGAACACGGGGATGCAGAGATCTTTTCTACATTGTGTTTTCATTTTCTTCAGATATATTCCCAGAAGTAGAATTGCTGGATCATATGGTACGTCTGTTTTTTTTTTAAGGAAACTCAATACAGTTTTCCTTATTGCCGCCCCTATTTATAACTCTACTAACAGTACCTAAGAGTTCTCTTTTCTCCACATCTTTGCCAGCATTTGTTATCTCTTATCTTTTTTATTACAGTCATTCTAAACAGGCATGAAAATGATATCCCATTGTGGTCTTTATTTGCATTTCCCTAATGATCACTGATGTTGAGCACATTTTTATGTACCTATTGGCAGGAATTTTTTATTAATTACACAGTATTTGTTGATATCAATTTAAAATTACCACATGTGTTCATTTTTAGCTGTAACCAAAATTGATAACGGGTCAGTTTTGAAAATGATTTCAAAATGCCCAATCAAGATATATAGGAACAGTTTTTAATGATCTATTTTACTTTTTGCTATGGAACAGCAGTCCATCTGGCTCAAGAAAGACTACACATCTTTACTAAATTGCTGTAGTTTTGGCAAAATGCAAACTCAACTCCTCATTAGTAAGTCCTTATTTATTTGCAAGGAAATTTAATCCACATGATTTTGATTCGTTGACACTTACAGTAATATAAGCAAATAGTGTTTCATAAGTGCTACTTGATTTCTGAGAAGTCTTCGAGCCATATTTTGCTGTGATCTTTTTTCTTGGGATAAGAAAGTTTATTTTTACAGGTTGAAAAGAGGAAAGGGCTCAAATCTGAGCAGAAAATGTAGACCCTTAGCATGGTAGGAGGGGATGAAAAGAAAATGTCTTTGAGACTCATGACAGCCTAAGTACTGAGGGGTATCCTAGACAGGTAGATTGACCTTGACTTCCAGGTATACACTTTTTGGGTAAAGATTAACCTTTCAGCCAGCTTAAGCCAATAGTGATAAGCAAGCTGATTTGCCTTCCCAATACTATCCTTCAGAAGTCCCACATAGACGATCAATGAGTCAATTCGAGATACAAGTCAAACTTAAATAAATGGAAAGTTTGCTGATTTTGTGACAATCACGTACGTAGGTGAGCTAGAGAGTGAGTCACTTTTGTGTTCTCTGTTGACCTGGGTGCCAAAGAGACTCCACCTAAACTGAATGGCTGTCAAACTTCATCCCAGAGCAGTGACTCACTCACCCTCAAGGCTCACTCAAGGAACAATTTTGGCTCTGAAGACCACTAATCCTGGGAACTCCCCAGCTGAGAGGTGGGACTGGTGAGATTTAGAACTGCTGACTTGGAGTTGTGAGTCATGGGTGAGTGCCAACGAGCCAGCATAAATCATGTAAGCACTTGAATTTCATGGCCATTATTTATAATAGCGGGGTAATAGCCTAACTTTTATAGTAGATCTTTATTCACAGATATAAAAATAAAGCATTATTAGAATTCTTTATCCTAAATTTAGACATTGAGAATTAAAAATTCAAGATAGCTGATCTCCCCCAGACCATAAAGAGAGATGAGTGATACAGCTGCTTAACCTAATATTTTGTTTCATATTTATGTGACCAAAAATCTGCAGTGGAGAGACATAAAATTTTAAATCAGTAAACCTAGATTAAGACCCAAATCTGCTGATTACAATTGATTTGATGCTGGGAAATGACAAAGCTTTCCATAGCTTCAGTTTTCCCAATTGTTATGCAACAAGTTTCGTAGAGTTAATATCATAGTTCATTGATGTGCTTGAAAATCTTTAATTAACCATGAAACATTGTATTCATTTATTCTAAGAAATGTGTGTGCCCACTTTGGAGTCAAGACCTAGGCTTGAAACTTAGTGTGATTAAAACTCAAGCATCTCAAGTTTTTCTTTTTTGATAAAAAAGAAACATGTATAAAAAAAGAAAAAATGTATGGGAACATTTTTTAAGATGCACGGTATTGCATTTTTATCTCTTTTCAGGCATTAACACTGTATATTTGCTTCACACCCCAAATTCACTACTCTCAATACAAAACATCGCCCTCCAACACCAAGATATCCAATGGCAGTTAGAAGAATAAAACTGCACACAATGAAGGTTCACACTTCCCAGAAGAAAGTCAATTCACTTTCTCTGTGCCAAGTTTCATAAGCTGTGCATTAATCTCTGCAGACTTGATTTCAAAAATGAAGCTACATTTAGAAAGGAAACAAATTCTACCAGCCATTGTTGGAAGCTAAAATAATTCTGTGTCTTAAATGTTTTAAATTTATTTATTTATTTGGACAGGGAAAGTTGCATATTTGAAACACATGTGAATCCAACTGGAATATGTTAGTTTTGAATGTGCCAGAGTTCCTAGAGGGCTTCAAAAATCCAAAGATGTGTCAGTCACCCTAGCTTTAGGCTATCTGAATGTCTTGGCTCATGGTAAGGGTGCAGAACAAAATGTAGCTAGTTCTTCCACCCTATCCATTGGCATCTATTCTCATCGCAGGAGCTAGTTAGGCTTACTATACAAAGGTTGAGTAAAACCACCAGGGGCTGGGAGAAGGTTGGAAACTACTGGCTTGAGGACGAGAATGGAAGAGTGAGTTGAGCGTTCAGAAAGTTGAGTGCTTGAGAAAACATGGCTGTTTAGCTCAGTTCTAAGATCAGCAATCGATACCATGCTCTTCTGTTAAGAGGGAATTCAGACTAGAGGATTTCAAAGATCTTTTCTACATCTAGCATTCAATGAGCTATAAAATTCTTGAACTAGGTGGCCATGAGTAACTATAATCACTTGGCCCAGAGGAAGACAAATAAATGTAAAATATTGCAATATTTGGAAGTTTGGACAAGAGAAACAAAAACACGAGAAGGAAATACTCTACAATTTCAAAGCAGTAGTGAATTTGACCTAAAATGGGCTCTGAACCTGACCAAATTAGCAGCATCTTCTCCCTAAGGCAGACATTTCAGTAGTAAATATGGGAAAATTAGTGTATCAGTCAGGGTTCTCCAGGGGAAAAAAACAAACAAACAAGAAAATACATGCACACATGCATTTTCACACACACACTCACAAACACACACACACACATATATACAGTGTTTATTTATTTATTTACTAACTTTTTCCTTTTATATTTTTTTATTTTAAGGAATTGGCTCATCACACAACTGTGGGGTCTGGCAAGTCTGTTTAGGGCAGCTTTATTCATAATGGCTAAATACTAGAACACCCCAACTGCCTTCAGTGGATAAACAGTTTAAAACACCAATGTGTCTATGCCATGGAGTACTACTCAACAAGTCAAAAAGAACAAACTATTGATACATGGGACATCTTGTATCCAAGTAAAGATGCTGAGTGAAGAGAGCCAGTTTCAAATTACATACTGTGTGATTCTATTTACATATGTAACATTCTCTAGGTCTGTATACAACATGCTTTTGGCCAGGGCCGGGGGAGGGGAATGTGGCTATAAAGGAGCAACACAGGATCTTTGTGGCCACAGAACACTTCTGGGTGTGATATTAAACCATGGTTTTACAAGGCGTCACCACTGATGGAAACTAAGTAAAGGGGGCATGAGATCTCCCTGAATGATTTCTTAACAGCTGCTTGTGATCTGTATTTATCAGAATAAAAAGTTTAACTTAAAAATTTAAGTTGACACAGCAAAGAAAATCATAAGCAAAACAAAAATATAACCTACAGACTGGGAGAAAATATTTGCAAATGATGCAACTGACAAGGGCTTAATGTCCAAAATATACAAACAACTCTTAAAATTCAATAACAACAGCAACAACAACAAAATCAAAAAATGGGCAGAAGACCTAGATGTTTCTACAAATGGCCAATAAGCACGTGAGAAGATGTTCAACATGACTAGTTATTAGAGAACTGTAAATAAAAACAATAACGAGGTACCACCTCATATCACTCAGAACAGCCATCATTAAAATGTGTACAGATAATAAATCGTGGAAAGAACATGGAGAAAAAGGAACTTTCTTACACTATTGAAAGGAATGTAAATTGGTGCAGCCAGTGGAATACTACTCAGCCATAAAAAAGAATGAAATAATGTCATTTGCAGCAACATCAGTTCAGTTCAGTTCAGTCACTCAGTCATGTCCGACTCTTTGCGACCCCATGAATCGCAGCACGCCAGGCTTCCCTGTCCATCACCAACTCCCGGAGTTCACTCAGATTCACGTCCATCAAGTCAGTGATGCCATCCAGCCATCTCATCCTCTGTCGTCCCCTTCTCCTCCTGCCCCCAATCCCTCCCACCATCAGAGTCTTTTCCAATGAGTCAATTCTTTGCATGAGGTGGCCAAAGTACTGAAGTTTCAGCTTTAGCATCATTCCTTCCAAAGAAATCCCAGGGTTGATCTCCTTCAGAATGGACTGGTTGGATTTCTTTGCAGTCCAAGGGACTCTCGAGAGTCTTCTCCAACACCACAGTTCAAAAGCATCAATTCTTCGGAACTCAGCCTTCTTCACAGTCCAACCCTCACATCCATACATGACCACAGGAAAAACCGTAGCCTTGCCTAGACAGACCTTAGTCAGCAAAGTAATGTCTCCGCTTTTTGAATATGCTATCTATGCTAACTTTTCTTCCAAGGAGCAAGCGTCTTTTAATTTCATGGCTGCAATCACCATCTGCAGTGATTTTGGAGCCCCCCAAAAATAAAGTCTGACGCTGTTTCCCCATCTATTTCCCATGAAGTGATGGGACTGCATACCATGATCTTCGGCAACATAGATGAGCCTAAAGATTATCATACTAAGTGAACCAAGTCAGAAAGAGAAAGACAAATACTATACAATATCACTTCTATGTGGAACCTAAAATACAACCACAAATGAATCTATTTACAAAACAAAAACAGACTCACAAATAAAAAGAAAAAAACTTATGGTTGGCAAGGGGTAGAGGGATGGGGCCAGGGAAGGACTGGGAGTTGGGGATTAGTGGGTACAAAGTATTATGTACAGTATGCATAAATAACAAGGACCTACTGTATAACACAGTGAACTGTATTCAATATCTTGTGATAAACTATAATGGAAGTGTTAGTCACTCATTCTTGTCCAACTGTTTGTGATGCCATGGACCATAGCTTTCAGGCTCCTCTATCCATTAGGGTTCTCCAGGCAAGAACACCAGAATGGGTTGCCATTCCCTTCTCCAGGAGGTCTTCCTGACCCAGGAATTGAACCCAGGTCTCCTGCATTGCAGGTGGGTTCTTTACCAGCTGAGTCACCAGGGAAGCCTCCAATATATTTGAAGTGTTTATTTAATGCTGGAAATTCACTCTAAGGGACAGAAGGATGTGAAAGGAAAAGACACCATAATTAAGCCGTCCTTGGAAATGATGAGGTTTTTTTTTTTCTTTTCTCTCTCAAACACCTATAATGTAACGACTTTACATTAAAGTCACTTTAATGTAATTTCAAGCCCAAACATTCTGGGAGGTAAACAGTCTGGTAGCTATAAGGGACAAGAGGCAGGATGCACCCTGGGTCGAGTGGAGGGGCACTGAGGTCTGGCCACTCCACCGACTCTACAGCAGGGTCTCAGACACAAGAGCTCTATGAAGCTGGAAGACAAATGACTCCTCAGGTTCCCGCATGAAGGCACCATGCATGTCAAGAAAGGGCACCCCTGAGAGCATCTCTGAACAGGGCTGGGTAAAGCCACTCCACAGTCTGGCTCAAGACAGTGGCCCAGAAAAGCAGTGCCCAGGTCTCGAAGCCACAGCGAAGTGCCTAGCGAAGTGCCTGACACTACACAAGTAAGACATGTGGCCAGTCTCAGGGAAAGAGGGACTTGCCACGGGTGAAAACCCTGGAAGGAGCTGATGCCAGAACCCAGAACTCTCAACTTTCAGTGAACCTCATTTAAAATGAAAAAGAACATACGTGTATAACTGAGTCACCCTGTTGTACCACAGAAATAAAACACAGCCCTGTAAATCAAGTATGCTCCAATAAAGTTAAAAAAAAAAAAAGCTGGGTATATCCATGTGGATCTACTTACAGGTTATCTGTTCTGTTCTCTGCTGAACTGTCTGTTGCTGTTGTTCAGTCCACTAAGTCGTGTCTGACTCTTTGTGACCCCATGGACTGCAGCATGCCAGGCTTCCCTGTCTTTCACTGTCTCCTGGAAATTGCTCAAACTCATGGCCATCAGGTCGGTGATGAACTGTCTACCACTGAGCTAGTTCCATGTGGTCTTGATGACTCTAGCTTCAGTGATGGTGGTGGTGGTTTAGTAGCTAAGTCGTGTCTGACTCTTGCGATCCCGTGAGCTGTAGCTTGTCAGGCTCCTCTGTCCATGGGATTCTCCAGCCAAGAATACTGGAGTGGGTTGCCATTTCCTTCTCCAGGGGATCTTCCCGACCCAGGAATCGAACCCGGGTCTCCTGCATTGCAGGCAGATGATTTACCAACTGAGCTATGAGGGAAGCCAAGTGATTCCCTTTCACTTTATTCTTTACTTTCAAGATTTTTTTAGCTAGTCTAAGCTAGACCCTTTCCATATAAATTTTCTAATAAGCTTGTTATGTCCACAAATATGCAGACATAACTATGAGTAAAATGGATAACCAATGGAGACCTACTGAATAGCACAAGGAACTCTGTTCAATGTTATGTGGCAGCCTGGATGGGAGGGGAATTTGG